>APFE031670070.1:0-46280 GCA_000404065.3 Pinus taeda
GCCTGCTCAACTGCTTGCCTGCTTACAGTACTCACCCTGCTCAACTGCTTGCCTGCATACAAGTACGCACACTGCTCAATTGCTAGCCTGCATACAAGTACGCATCCTGCTCAACTGCTAGCCTGCGTACCTCGCTCTGAGTCCATTGAACTACCTGTTGTCATCCGCACCTGAAGCCCTTCTGTGACTGCGTACCGGCGCACCTGAAACCCTTCTGTGCCTGCGTACCGGCGCACCTGAAACTCTTCGCTCCTGCGTATGTACGCACTTTTCACTCACTGTACCTGCGTACCTTCGGGCATAGATGATTTCAAGACTTCAGAAAGAACCCAGACAGTCAGATCTACAGATCTGAACATGCACCGAAGAGATCTTAGTCCATCAGTAGATTCACCTTATTTAGATCTAGACTAGATCTAACCCTCATAAGATATTCAACCAAAAAAATGCTTAAGCCAAATGATCTCCTTTGCTTTATATAGGCAAGCTCTTCCTCAAATCAAGGATCATGGGGCTCAATAATAATAATAAAATAAACAATACCACGGGCCAAAACCATGATAACACAATACCGTCGGCTAAATACCATGAGAAAACCCCATGTGTGGGCGCTTAACTGCCTTGAAGTGTGTGCACTGGGGGTACGCACCCAATGAATGGGTATCCTGCGGGTATGTACGCACTTTATATAAGACATGCCTGTGTGTACACACCTTTTGAACGGTGTGCCTGCGTACTCCTTATTTTCTTCAATATTTGAGAGTTGTTCATCAATGTTTACTATTGACCTGTTGTACAGTGATCCATCACCTGTATGGGTTGCCATCAAGGACAACACTTTAGCCATAATGCCAACAAATAGATGTTCGAATGTCGAACATAGTAGGAAATTGTTGACTTAGTGGCCATTAATGGATGCCACTAATCAACACGAGAACTCTCACCATTGATGACAATGAGAATCAAGATGCCCAAATACATCTTGCTATGTATGAATAAATTTGTTGATGTCAAGTCACCTAGAAGATAAATGAACAAAGGACATTAATGTATTCCCATTGTTCGTCGGCATAAGGACATGACATTAACGCATGCAAGCCTCAAGGTGTTTTTGCAAGGAATTTAGACTCAAAGGACTCTGGACTCAATAATTTGCATTGAAGCAGAGTTTATTTGTGAAATGAAAATGACAAGAAAAGGAAAATGAAAATGGAAAATGGCAATGGAAAGTAATAATGGCAATGGGCAATAAGCATGTAATTGAGCCTCTTGCTTTTATTTGTGGGTTAGGAGTGGACAAAAAGTAATGGAAAGTGTATGTGAATGTAAATGGAAAATATGAAGGGAAATGAGGTGAATGGTTTATTATGAAATATGGATGTAATGGAAACAATAGTATCTAAAAGTTTTGCAAGTGCTTGGATCTGATTTTGCATTAGCATGTGCTCATGCATTGATGTTTCTTCTTTGTTGTTGATCATCCTCTTATGAAACAGATTGGTCTCTAAGAGAGACACTATTCACTTGTAGTCATCTATCCTTCCTCCTGGAACCTGCAAAAAAAACTAATACTTCTTCTGCAATGGAATGTAAGACTATCAAAAGAGAGAGGTGGTCAATCTCTCCAGTTATGATATTTACACACAAAACTAAGAATTTGTATTAATGAAACAAGTTCACGAAGGGAAACCAAAAGAATTTATACCTGCTTCAGAATTAGTGCCTCAAGTTAATTGTTATATCTTTTGAGAAATTTATTCATTCTTGACTATTTCAAACTCTAATGATAGATTTCTCATTGTGTAGATCTCATCGATATCTTTCCAATGACACTTGAATCGTCAAAATCTGATTTCGTATGAGAAAGTTAGATTGATTTGAACATTGGGGTTTCTCAGCTGCAGAATTGATGTTTAGCTGTGGAATGGCTTTCTTGCTGCAAAACGTGCACAATTTCTATAGCTAAAAATATTGAACAGAAAGTTAGCTATTTATTTTTCATCATCAATCCAAAATTAATCAATACCTTCCAGAAAAGTGAGCAAATAATCTACTTATTTCATTGATTCAATTTATTTTTATTTTTTTACCTGTGAACCTTTTGTTTTGTTTTTCATTTTGCTCCCTGAAGTCAGGAAGAACATGTGGCGACATAGTGATAACACACACCTCAAAATTCATGCCCTAATGTTTTCCAAGCTACCCATGTAGTCATTTTCTCCCCTTAACACCTGGAACCTGCAAAAGCATGAAAGTAGTTGCGGAACAGCCGATTAGCTGCAGAATGTTGTTGCGTTCCGTAGCTAAAAGACATCCAAGACATCATCTTTCTGATTTAAGTTGTTGGAAAAGAAATTTTATGCAGCCAAGTACCAGGAAGAAAGTCCAAGACCGCCCATTTGATCCAGCTAAAGCTAATATGGCATCTACCTTCGCAAGATGGATATCATTCAAGACATGAGCTTGCCCAGCACAGAATATTGTCAACTCGCAACTAATGTTATACCTTTCGGGCCAACTGGAATGTTGGATTCTCTGGCAGCTAGTGCACTTGGATGAAAACAAAGTGTTTGTATGCACAAAAAGACATTTGACAAGTGTGCAGGAGAAGTATGGTTAAGCGCGAGTCAAAAACAGAGATTGCATCATTAGACCATTTGGCATTAAAGATGGAAGGCGTGGTGTAATCAGTTTGAATCGAGTTAGACTCTTAGATGCGCGATATGTATTGAATTCCACAGCATGATTAGTCTTTAAATTGAATTTTTCTTCCTGGAACGTGCCGTGTTCAAACAGTGCTCTGTTCATTTAATGAAAATTCGTTTTTACCTCACGTAGCATGCCAAATGGGGCTTCAAAGAACCAAAAATTTCTCCCAAATCGTTGTGAAATTCTCAAAACCGTTTACGATTATCTAATTGACCTCGTTCCCGAAAAAACCCATGTTTCGGTTTTTCTGAATTCGTTCTTATTTGGTCAGAAATTGCATTTAAAATTTGACATTCTTTTCAGTTTTGCGTTTCTGGCAATAGTGATGACGAGCGAATTTGGCAAGCACATGGTCTAATGATACACTACCCAACTGGTTGCTAAACAATTGTTGCGGTGGTTGTTTTTAATCCAAATTTGTACCTTGGATATTTAAAACGACAATTTAATAATTTTGTTGAAGCTCGCAGCTCAGATTGTTTACATTGCAGGTTTTATTTTTTTTGCAGGCGATGGAAATCAGAGTGGACCTACAAATTTGCATTCACCTCCTCATTATGACCTAGTTTTTTAACATTTGAACCCTTGGTTTTCTCACATATACAATGCCATTTTTTTTAAACATAGCTTATATGTTATTTGTTGGTTATGTAGGTTATGTTTTATTTGCGTTCTCTCAGCTCTTTATGGGTTATGTATTATTCGTTTGTTTTTTTTATGTATTTTTTTAATTGATTTGTTAATAAAATTATATGTTAATACTTCAAAAAAAAATATACATATATATTTCATTAAACAAAACAATTTATTTTATTTTTATTTTTAAATGATTTATTATTAGAATTTTATATATATATTTCAAAGAATTTAAAAATATACAAAATATATTTTATTAAACAAACAATTTATGGAAATTAAAGTTTTCATTGAATAAAATGAAATGATCAAAAATTTTATTTTTTATTTTTTTTAACATAAAAATTCTTTTTCTGATCCTCCAGATCACACAAAGTGCAGGAGGAGAACATACTCGAGAAATTATTAATTTTTTTTAAATGTAAGAAATAAGATCTTCTAATTACATTTCCCCGACAACGGCGCCAAAATGTCTAGTCAATTTAACGTCTTAAATTGCTCTACATAAATTATCAATCTGGGTATCGTAAGTTGATGAAGTTAGTGCACTACATGTGCCTAGTTAACTTTTTTCTTACTTTGTTGTTTTATAGTTTATGTTGTTTTTTGGGGTTTTGTTTCTTATGCTTAAGGAAATTAATCTAAGAAAGAACAGTTATGCTTCTAGATGAAATCTCTAAATGTTAATGAACAATTAAATCTAATGACTTTTAATATTAAAATCTAATTTCTAAAGAAGGGGGAAAAAGAAATGAACATTAAATAAAAACAAATCAAAACTTTGAATAGTTAGAATAATCTAGGCCGACAAAATGGCTATGAAATGGAAGTAAAAATGATAATGTTAGTTTAAACAACTATGATCTACTACAGGCTTAATACCATTGAGAACATTCAATATAGGAAGATGTCGAAATCATCTTCTTGAAATGACTTAAGCAATTGAGTATACAATAGATGTGATCTTAAGAAAGCATGGAAATGAATCTATCACCACTGCGTGAACAAACACCCAAATTCAGTCCAATTGGAAAATGGTAGAGCCACCTTCTTGAGGCGATTTAGCGAGCATAGGAAACACAATCAGTTATGCTAATTTGAAATGGAAAGCAAATACAAAACATGTAAAGGAAAACTAATCTACTCTGTGCTCTAATGCTCCAAGCACCAATTGGAAAACAAGAGGACTACTTTCTTGGACTATTTTGTCAAGCATAGATTACACAGTTAGATAAATCTACAACCAACCAGTTGAACACACTTGCATGAATTAAACTTGCATGAATAGAAAATTTAAACTATTAAACTTGAAACAATAAAATGACATACTTGAATGAAATCAAAGCAAAGCTACAAAATAAAATCTACTCTACCTTACATTCAAATATGATCCATGACATCTCCTACTTCACATCTCCTTCCATGATGGAAACCTCAAAGCTTTATTCAAATTCTTCAAAATTACAAAGTACAAAATAATGACAAGTTGAGCTAACAAAGTTTACAAAGCTTCCAAATAAAGGAGAGAGATCTCCTATTTATACAAAAATATGAGAAGTCATCTCATTAATTAGAGTCCATGAAGCTCTCCCTATACCTCTAGAGTTATAATCAAAATAGGAAATGATAAGACACATGTCTTCTTAGAGTTTCAATACAAATAGGAAATGTGACACATATCCTCATGATCCCATGATCTTCTCCACACAAATTCGAATTTGGCCTTAGGATGCCACATAAAGGTCTTCTAGAAGCTTATTTTTGACCTACACATGTCAACAATCTCATCCAACTTGTTAGGTATAAGCATATGCACATTATTTTTTAATTTTTAACCACAAATTCACTTAAAAATGCTAAGAATTAATAAAGTTTGGAAAAACATAAATGTGACCCAATAATGACGAAAGTGAGATGAATGTAGTGACATGGTAGTGAAATGAAGGTGAAATGGAGGTGATATGATGGACATGGTAGTGAAAGTGTAATGGAAGTGAATGACAATTTCAAGACCCAACACTTACTTGGTGTGTGAAGAGGAGATCTTCACCTTGATGCTTGAGTTGCTCATCATTAGTATCCTTTCATCACGACTTCCTTGGAGACCTTCTAGCACCATGACATTAGTGGTCTTGACATCACCGAAACTGCTTCATGACATTCCCAATTCAACTTTAAGCTATTTATGACTTCAACATATTGTTGACATGTTAGTGATACAATGTTTTGATCTGAGCATCATGTTATTGAGATCATATTCATAGACATAATTTGACATTGTGACAAGTATACTGATATGGTACTACATTGAGACGGTGATGTCTATGTGCAGGGATGCAATGTATAGAGAGCCAAAAGTTGTCACTGAATAACATAACTAGACTATGGGTGGCGCTGTATAGAGAGTCTGTCTCATCATTAACACTACCATGATGTAATAATTATATTTAGACAGTGATTTAATAATGGATTGTCAGAGGTATTCCTTGGATTACTTCTAACACACACACACACACACACACACACACACATATATATATATATATATCTTTTATGGCATGGAGAAAGTTCAGTGATCAAGAAGTGAGGATCACTGATATACTCCATTAAACTGAGCATGAGTTGAGTGCATGAATTTATTACTGAAGTTGTAGACCTTCTTGTTGTATACTTGCTCCTTTGATCCTTTCAACCTGCTTTGATGTCCTTGAAGACACATCCTTGTATGTATATTTTGTTTTCCTTCATTTGACTTCAGCACCTTACCTCTGATACCATGTTGAAGAATCTAGGGCAATTAGCATTAGATAGATTATTCTCTACTTGATAACAATTTGTGAAATGCTTTTACTATTATCTTATCTTGATCTTCTTTTTATTATGAATGTGTGTGTTTACTTCATCAAACTGCTACTAAAACAAAGAGACAAGAACACAAGAAGTTGGCATCCTGTCAAGGTCAAAACCTCTCCCTCTTGGAGAGGAAAACCCGCACATAATTCTTCTTATAGAGATTCTAATTGATGAACACCTAGACCATTATACTTGACCCTCTATGCCACTCCAAGACCAAGACACCAATCCTCTTCCTTTGTTACTAATGAGATCATCATCATAGCTACTTTAGGACTTCTCCTTTATTGAAATCTTCAACAAGGTTTCCAAATATATCTGATGTATGTCCTTAACTTTACCGAGATCATGATTGTCTCATGGTTGCACCCTTAACTGAGATTATAGCCTTATGATTGTGTTTTCATTGAGATCATATTACTGCACTATTGAGATAGAGTATCTTCCCATCATGTTTATGTCAAGACTATTTATGTCACTGTGGTTTAGTATGATTCCTGAGGTCATCCTTATCACTACGGTTATGACTGTGTGTTTCTTCCAACAATATCTTCTCTACCACAATGAGATTGTATCATTGTGACACTGTAGTTATCCGAGATGTCTGCACCCTTGCCCTAGATTCCTACAATCACGCACTTGTCCGAGATTCATGCAATCATGTACTTGTCTGACAAAAGTACGACCCTAGTAAAGCTCTAGGCCTCTCTACTTCTAAGCCACATGGCATCATAACTACCTCAATTCACTCTATAAGCATAAACACAATTACAGAATCATGCAATAAGCTAAGAGAATGGTTGATTTGACTAGGTTAGGAGGTAAAATGAGCCCATATAATTACCCATTTATGAGGCTCATCACTTAGTCTTAGAACTACACTTTGATTGCTTAAAATAATGCTTTAACTTCTGGATGGCCTCCTTCAATGATCTAGATCATCAAACTCAATCTTGTCTTTGAATTCTATCGGAAATCCAGTGATGAATGTCTGAATATTGGCCTTCTCCTCCTTGAGGTAAGGCACATACCTCAATAACTCCAAGAATTTAATAGTGTACTCCTCATTAGTCATAGATCCCATTTTTTAGCTCATAAAATTCCTTTTCCTTGTCATCATAGTATCTCTCCGATAGATACTTCTTCCTGAATAGTCTCTCACACTCACTCCAAGTCAACTCCTCTTCATAAATACCTCTGACATTCTTTACATCTTCCCACCGGATATCTACCTTGCCTTTAAGACTAAATGTTTCTATTTTGGCATTCATGTTTTCTAAGGATGATAACGATCACGATCACGATACCTGTCAGAACCAAAACTAGAATAGTACCTGTGTCCATCACCTCTCTTATCCAGAGTATGCAAGAACTTGCCATCTCTTTTCGACCTGTGCCCACCATTAGTTCTACTTCCATATGCCCCATTAGGTTTGTCCTCCTGATCATGGTTGATTCAAAGTGGTCCTGGTCTTTGCAATTCTGACAAACTCTGAAGGATTACTACATTAACTTCTGCTTATTTCTCGTGTGCCTGCATGATTTTGTCATTATTTGCTTTACAACTTCTTATTTTTGTCTTCAAACTTCTCAATGTGTCTGCTAAGTCATAAGAATTCCCAACACCACGTTGCTAATGTGATCCATAAGGAGAGTCTCGAGAACTATAGTCTACCATATTGCTAGTCATATTTGTTTTTTTTCTTCTTGCAAGGTTTATCATGTCAGCTAAACCAAATCATAAACAGACCAATGTACCTAAGTGTAGTTCAAGGAAGGATATCTCGTCTGCAAGACCAACCAGATTAATGCAATATAATATATATATAATCATCATTTAAATCATTATCCAGTCATTAATGCATGACCATACTCACCACATACCATAACCCCATGCATGACAATTACAACCATATCAATGTATGCATGACAATACATAAGCACTAACATGCATAACCGACATAAAATAATGACAACCACATACAATAACAACACCATCAAATTCCACATGGCGACATCACTGCAACTATGACCACCTCCATGCATATAAAACAAGCACATAGACCGCAAGCATAAGGAACACATAAATGCATCCGACATGAATGTATGACCAACACACTGCCCATCCACTCCAAGGGGTGAACCATGGTCTGATACCACTCTGTAACACCCTCCTCCCACATTTACCCAAGTTAACCTGTCTGATAGGGTAAACATGTGATGAGAGGCCACTATGATTTGATTCAACTCCCCGTGTACAATTAAGGAAGTGGAATTGACAAACACAACCACTTTGATCTTCTACACATGTCATAGAACTCATAGGAGCCAACCAACCCTTCCAGGTGATCAACCCCTGAGGCAACTTAGCATTTTACTGACCTAGGGCCTCAGTTGCTCCCATGACATGGGCATGCATGCGACTGGGACCCTCCAACCGCTCTCATAGCAAGGGCATGCAAGTGACTGGGGAATTTTCAAGCTAGTTCAGAGCCAATTACTTTAGATTTTGTGCCACTTTTTTAGGACCAAGACTCAGGCCACTACCCAGAACTTCATGGAACTTCCATAAATGAAAATTAGCATCGAAACAATGATACAAATGAAAATACTTGAACAAAGACTTGACTAGACCCCTACTAGCCATGATAGGTGTTTCGTTAAACATGTCATAAATATGCATTCTACAGGTCATAACAACAAATCTAAGCATAGGGATCTCATACTTATTTGAGAATCGCTAAGAAGCATTGATGCTTTATCACATTAGATGCATTATCATCTATTAGGTCATATATTCATTATTCAGTCATTTACAAATAAAAACATGATGAGAGCCATACATCATCACTGTCATAAAACATGCTCATAACCAACATAAATAACAAGGAGGTAACAACCATAAAAACCACATATAAACAAGTATATTTACCCATAAAATACAAGAGGAAAGAAGCTCTTATTAACAGATGCAAAATGAAACTAGATCTGGGACTTCCGCGAACCACCCGACCATGGACTAGGCTGAACCAAATCTCTCTTTCAACCAATCACCTCCATAATATTCCAAGCATGAATGTGGGATCTCATGGAACACATCCAACAAAACCAAACTAGGGCTTTTATATGCCAAGCCATCTCAACCCTCAACCAATGATTCCACCTCACGGTCAAACACCACTAACCATCACTAGATTGGTCTCTACCCAAGTTGTCTAGGGCTCGAGAGTGTTTGTTCCAAGCAGGGCTTCCAGGACTAGTAACTCAACCCACAACTGTTTTTGGGCTTCCAAAGCATTTGTCCCACCAGGGTTTCCACGACTAGTAACTCATCCCACCAAGAGCTTCCAGAGCGTTTTTCCAACCAAGGCTTCCCGGACTAGTAACTCAACCCAAGCTGTTACAGGGCTTCCAGGACTAGTAACTAAACCCAAGTTGTTACAAGACATCTAGAGTGTTTCTCCAACCAAGGCTTCCAAGAACTAGTAACTCAACCCACAACCAAAGGAACATGAGAACCAACCAAAAAACAAAAGGAAAGAAACCCACAACACCATGATTGTCCAAGAAATGGAAAGGCTAAGCAAATCCATCATCAATCCAAACAATCCTCCATGCCAACAATAGATCATAACCAAATAACCACATGCATATGCCATGTATACCAAAACTAGCAAGGAAATCATACATGCAACTAAGTACCTGCAAGAAAACCCGTTGTAGTTGTTGATCCGGATGTCCTCTTGCGCTTTCTTGCTCTTGCTTTGCCTTCTTGCTCCAAAACTCCAAGTATGCCACACTCCTCCAGGAGTGCTCCAAGAAAACTCTAAGTGTCCAAGAGTACAAGAGAGAGAGAATAGAGAGGAAGCTCCAAAACTGAACTGACAAAAGTCTGTCAACTGATCCTCATAAGCCTTTTTATTAGTGAGGCCTCTATTTTCTTCAATTTTCCATTATTTTCCTCCTCACATGCAACTTCTAGCCTTTCACCTTCTTTTTCTCCTAATTTCCAACATTTTCATAAATAAAATGGCAATTAATGCCTCATGCCTTTCCAAAGCCTTTGCCTTTGTCAATTTCCTTAGCCATTAATTAATCACAAGTGATCCCCATCACTATGCTTGTGCCCAACATTCAACTTGGAATATGTGTCCCATTACCAATGTCTTATTTTGCCTTTATTAATTTTATTACATGGATTTTTGATGAGGGTTGTTACCATATATATATATATATATATATGTGTGTGTGTGTGTGTGTGTGTGTGTGTATATATATATATATTACAAGGAAAAATCACAACTTTCTATTAATAGAAATAACAAGTTACATCAGTACACGCACAAGTGCATTCAAATATTGTCCCCAAAAAAAAAACCATTTGTATGTGCTCAAAGCACTCATCATAGCCAAGCTACCAAGATTTACATTTATCTAGATAAGTTAGGTTTCTCTTTTTTACCTTTTTTCTTTTAAAATTTATGCCAAACCCCCAAAATTAGAGTGGTCATCACAATAGCCAAATTTTCTTCTTCTGATATTGTCGGCACTTCCTCATTTGAGTTTGAACTCTTAGAAATGTGAGTTCGCTTTATTCCACTTGCTCTTTTCCTCGCATTGATTTCTAGGAGTCTCGCTCACTGTTAAGTCATTGGGTTTTTCTGCATGTTTAGCAAGATCCTTCTGTGTCCCTTCTCCCTCCTTCGTTTGTGATCCTTGTTGATTCTGTGACTATGGTTGTTGTTGACTCTCATCCATTTCTTCATCTTCGTCATCAGAATAGGGCAAATCAGGAAAATCCTATCCCTTTGGCTTTTGAGATCTTTTCTTTTCCCTTTTTTTCACTTGTGGGCATGACTTCTGCAAGTGCCTTGTCTGATGGCATATCTTGCCCGTGAAAACAATAATTTCAAAATCTAACCATTGTGTCCACTTGAAGTCTTGATGAGTCAAATGGATGCGATTTGGAAGACCTTTGCTTAAGTCTATTTCAACACATATGTGGGCAAAAGTGAAGTTACCTTTGTCCATTTTGTTTTAATATTAATATAATATAATATTATAATATTAAATATTAATTAATCGTAGAGAAATATTTGCATTATATAATATAATATTATATTAAACACAATATTCTCATGTTGAGCATAGTTGTATAAATGTTTAAAAATAAAAGAATATATAAATATTTAACATAATTATGTTTAATATATATATAAATATTGAACATTATTAACCACAAAGGAAGAGTAAGTAAGACTTTTACAAAAGATTAAATAATTTAAATTTAGAAAGCCATCAAAGTCTCAAAATCATATTAAAAAACATTGTACAAAATTATTGAAATTTCATTAAATTAAAGGCGTAAATGTTGAAAAGTATGTAACAAGAAATGCTAAATTTAGAATGTGCTAAAAATAGACATGTTAAAAATAGCATGTCTAAAAGTAGCAGTTTGGCCAGTGAGGTCATTGGCCACATTGGGTGAGAGGTGAAATGCTAAAAATAGAAAGTTCTAAAAATAGCATTTCTGGGTCCCTTCCTATTTATTGCAGTCCCTAGTCTATCTATAGGAAATAACATTAATTTTGGTCTTAACAACAATTTGAAATATTAATTAATTAATTCAGTTGAGTTAATTAATTAAGGAAATTTGAATTTGAAATCTTTGTGAGCATGCACATGAGTTTCCTCCACTAATTGGGAGAATAAGCATGAGTTCTATAATGAGAGAATTAGTTGACTTAGTTCTTACTAGTCAAGTCCAGTTAGCTTATTTTAACAAGTTGTTAAAATAATAAAATATAGTTTGTTAATGTTTGCATGCATGTGACAACTATTATTTTAGATAACTGAGGATTCACTCATGGATAACTGTTGCATGTCAGTTCTGTCAGAGACCCAGTTGAGATCAAGATGTGGGACAAGTGACTATCAGATGCTTAAATATTTCTAGTATGTAAGTTTCTTGCATGGTTGAGGAACTATGGTTCTCAATGAATACGTAGTTGGACCATTGGTTGTTTTTGGTATGTTGGAATTAATAGCATATGCTTTTGCTATTATTTCCTAAGCAAACTACGTAAGGACCATAGGGAAAGCCTATATAAACAAGGCTTGGTTGGTTCATGAGACATATCTTCATATCTTCATAGTTCATTGAGAATTGAATAGCTTGAGAGCTAATTCTTCTTGTATTGTGAAGAGGATTTCCACTTGATTGATAATACATGGTTCGGGCTTTATGTTGGTGCTTTCCCCTGGATATATCTCGTGTTATGTGTGATTAATTCTCTTGATTAGTTATGCATGTTTCTACTTGATGTTGCTCATGATTTCGATTATGCTTCCGCTTAATGTTTTGTAGAAGTAGAATAAGTATTATGCTCAGGACATTGCATATATCGGTTTCTTCTACAGGTGAAATTTCTACATGGTATCGGAGCTCGGGTGATCAAGCAAGAACAATATACTACCAAGAGGAATTTGAAGTTTCTTATTCTTGATATAGATCTCAAGTTCTTATCACATCTATTTCATCGATGGCGTTCAATGGTTTGAGGCTTGAGTATGCCCTTGATGGCAACTCAAACTATATAGCTTGGAAGGATCGCATGGAGGCAGTGTTGGAAGATAATGGTCTTAAATATTTCATTGATCAAGAAGTCCCTAAGCCTACTAACAAGACTGAGCTGGTGGAATGGGGTAAGTGTGTGGCTAGAGCTAGGAAAATTCTCTTGGAGGGTGTTCGAGATCACATATTCTCAAGCCTCCATGGGAAGGAGTCTTCGTTTGCAATGTGGAAAACATTGAAAGATTTATATCAGAATAGCAGTGATCAAAGGAAGTTGGCACTGAAGGACAAGCTTCGAAAGATCAAGTGTGAGAAGGGTCACTCTATTTCTACATTCTTGAACAAGCTCACCACTTGTAGAGATGAGCTTGCAAGCATAGGAGTCACTATAGCTGATGAGTATATGGTGAGTCTAGCACTCCTTGGCCTTCCTAAGAGCTGGCATAGCTACCAGGACTCAGTGAATGGAAGGGACAAACTGCCGGATTGGGAACGACTATGGTCGGATTTGATGCAGGAGGAGACTAGACGGAGCACCAGGGATGGAGCTTCTTCATCAAAACATGATGATGAAGAGAACTTGGCTTTAGCTTCTAAAGCTAAGAAAGGAAAAGGGAAGGCATCCCATTCCAAGTCTTATCAAGGAGGGAAGAAGTTTGACAAGTCGAAGGTGAGATGCTTTCATTGTTATGAGTTGGGTCATTATGCTAATATTTGCCCAAAGAGGAAGTCTAAGAAGAAAGGTTCCTCCAACGAATCTAATGGTGATGCAGTCGCTTCATAGTTTGAGATGGATTTCTTGCTTATTGCGTGCATGGTTTCATCTAGCATGGGATGTGTTTGGTATTTGGACAGTGGAGCTTCTTTCCACATGTCAGATGACAAGAATCTTTTCAACACTTTGGAGGAGAAGGATCTCCAGATACAGATCGAGATGGGCGATGATGGAAAGTATTGTGTCTCGGGTAGAGGTACGGTTATGTTCCAGAGGGAGCATGGTTCTCCCCTCACTCTTTCTAATGTTATGTATGTACTAGGGCTGAAAAAGAATCTTGTGTCTATTGCTATGCTTGAGGATAAAGGCTATGATGTAGTCTTTAGTTTGGGAAAGGTTTTCCTAAGGCATATCAGCACTGGACAGACCAAACAGATTGGGATTCAAATTAAGAATCTCTATAAGTTATAGGTAGAAGATTGTGCTGCTCTTAGTTCCAAGGCAAAAGTGGTGCATGGCCAAGATATTGGCAAGTTATGGCATACGAGACTGGGCCACTTGCAACATGGGGCCTTGAAGATCATGCAGCAAATTTCTACAGATTACCCAAGTGCAAACTGGAGCAGACAAGCACATGCAAAGTTTGTACTCTGGGTAAGTATGCGAAGGCTTCCTTTCATGATCGGGATGGTAGAGCAGGAGCAGTTTTAGATCGAGTTCATTCAGATGTATGTGGGTCCTTCTCTACAGCCTCCACCGCGAAGCAAAGGTACTTTGTTATTTTTATAGATGATTTTTCTCGTAGATGTTGGATCTACTTCATGCAAAAGAAGGATCAAATCTTCTTAAAGTTTTGTGAGTTCAAAGCTTTGATAGAGAAAGAATCAAGGAAGAATATAAAGGCCTTGTGGAGTGATAATGGTGGAGAGTATGTTTCCCAGTAGTTTAAAGACTTATGTGCTTCAGAAGGAATTAAACGGGAACTCACAACAGCTCATAACCCACAACTGAATGGGGTGGCTGAAAGGAAGAACAAATCTATTTTGGGAGCAGCTCAAGCGATGCTGCAAGACCAAAGCCTACCACTTCATCTGTGGGCTGAGGCATGCAATACAACAATGTATCTTCGGAATAGAAGTCCTCATCGTATTTTGGGGATGAAGACACCTATAGAGGCTTTTTCAGGGAAGCGGCCAGATGTGAGTCACTTCTATATCTTTGGATCACCAGTTTACTATCATGTGACCAAAGATGCTCAGAAGAAGCTAGACCCAACAACGGAGTTGGGAATACTTGTGGGATATATGGATACACCTCACAACTATCGGGTGTTTCTGCCTGCCAGTTAGAGGATAGTAGTTCGCAGGGATCTGAAGTTTGATGAGCAGTGAGCCATGCGAGAGTCACTTGAGAGGGAGCTCAAGTTACATGGTGATGATGAGGAACTACTAGTTCCTAAGGAGGAGGAGCCTCCTGATGATGCAGAGCAACCACATGCAGAGATTCCAGTGGTGGAGATCACCACCAATAGAGAGTCTTTTAGAGAGGGGCGGAAACGCTCTCGGGAAGTTGACAGATTGATGCAGGATATGAGAGGGAATGTGGGGCAGCCATCCTCTCATTGCAGACATAGGAGATCTCCCGATAGATACACTGGCTACATGGCCCTAGTTGGGGAGTGTGTAGCGACCAAGCCTTCTTCTTTTGAGGAGGCAGTGCAGTAGCCAGTTTGGATGGATGTGATGGTAGAGGAGTATGATTCTATCATGAGGAACATTGTATGGGATGTTGTTCCTAGACCAGGGGACAAGTCAGTGGTTACTTCCGATGGCTTTACAAGGTAAAGCAGGAAGCTAATGGTAGTATTGAGAAACATAAGGCAAGATTTGTTGCCCGTGGTTTCTCACAGGTTGAGGGGATTGACTATGATGAGACCTTTGCTCCTGTTGCAAGGTACTCATCGATCAGATTGATTCTAGCACTATCAGCACACATGGGTTGGAAGATCCATCAGATGGATGTGAAGACAACTTTCCTCAATGGGGAGATGGAGGAAGAGGTATACATTGAGCAGCTCGAAGGATTTGAGACCTTCGATCGTGAGTCACATGTGTGTCGGCTCATGCGAGCATTGTATGGGCTGAAGTAAGCACCCCGTGCTTAGTATACTAAGATCGACATCTATTTCACTGGGTTGGGCTTCACCAAGAGTGAAGCGGATACGAACCTCCACCACATCATTGTAAATGGTAAGCTATTGAATATTGTACTTTATGTCGATGATCTGATTTTGACAGGTGATGATGAGTTGATCAAGTCTTGCAAGAAGGATCTTGTGATAGAGTTTGAGATGAAGGACATGGGCCTCATGCACTACTTTCTAGGCATGGAGGTGTGGCAGAGAGATGGGGAAGTATTTGTTTCTCAAGGCAAGTAGGCCAATGAGATACTACGGCGCTTCCACATGGATATGTGCAAGCCCATGGAGACTCCTCTAGGAGGTAATTGGAGGAAGGAGGATGCTACTTCAGGTGAGATAGTAGCTGCTACAATTTATCGGCAGCTTGTGGGTTCACTCATGTATCTAGTGAACACACGACCAGATTTATGCTTTGCAGTGAACCAGCTGAGTCAAGCTATGGTTCAGCCAACCAAGTTATTTTGGAAGGCGGCAAAGCATGTGCTGAGATATCTCAGAGGCACTACATAGTATGCATTATGGTACAAGCGGACAGAGGGAGTGAAGCTCCAAGGCTTCACAGATGCAGATTGGGCTAGTAGTCCATCAGACAGGAAGAGCAATTTTGGAGGGATCTTCAACCTTGGGTCAGCTGCAGTTTCTTGGTATAGCCAGAAACAGAGATTAGTTGCACTTAGCTCATGGAAGTAGAGTACATGGCAACAAGTCAGGCTGCATGTGAGGCCATCTGGAAGCGGAAGATCCTAGTGGGATTGTTTGGTCAGATGATGGATCCGACAGTGATATATTGTGATAATTAGAGTTGCATTAAACTCTCTGAGAATCCAGTGTTTCATGACAGGTCCAAGCATATAGATATCTGCTATCATCATCTACGAGATTGTGTGGTCAAGAGGATCATGATGTTGCAGTATATTTCGACTGAGGAACAGGATGCAGATATTTTGACAAAGGCATTCTCAAAGGGCAAGTTTGAGTTCCATAGAGATGGGATCGGGGTTGCTGATAATCCCTTTCTTGTTGAGAGGGAGTGTTGAAAAGTGTGCAACAAGAAATGCTAAATTTAGAATGTGCTAAAAATAGCAGTTTGGCCAGTGAGGTCATTGGTCACATTGGATGAGAGGTGAAATGCTAAAAATAGAAAGTTCTAAAAATAGCATTTCTGGGTCCCTTCCTATTTATAGCAGTCCCTAGTCTATCTATAGGAAGTAAAATTAATTTTGGTCTTAACAACAGTTTGAAATATTAATTAATTAATTCAGTTGAGTTAATTAATTAAGGAAATTTGAATTTGAAATCTTTGTGAGCATGCACATGAGTTTCCTCCACTGATTGAGGGAATAAGCATGAGTTCTTTAATGAGAGAATCAGTTGACTTAGTTCTTACTAGTCAAGTCCAGTTAGCTTATTTTAACAAGTTGTTAAAATAATAAAATATAGTTTGTTAAATATAGTTTGTTAATGCTTGCATGCATGTGACAACTATTATTTTAGATCACTGAGGATTCACTCTTGGATAACTATTGCATGTCAGTTTTGTCAGAGACCCAGTTGAGATCAGATGTGGGACAATGTACTATCAGATGCTTAACTATTTCTAGTAAGTAGTTTCTGCATGGTTGAGGAACTAGTGTTCTCAAGGAAAATGTAGTTGGACCATTGGTTGTTTTTGGTATGTTAGAATTAATAGCATATGCTTTTGCTACTATTTACTAAGAAAACTACGTAAGGACCATAGGGAAAGCCTATATAAACAGGGCTTGGTTGGTTCATGAGACATATCTTCATAGTTCATTGAGAACGGAATAGCTTGAGAGCTAATTCTTCTTGTATTGTATATCTTGTGTTATGTGTGATTAATTCTCTTGATTCGTTATGCATGTTTCTACTTGATGTTGCTCATGATTTCGATTATGCTTCCGCTTAATGTTTTGTAGAAGTAGAATAAGTATTATGCTTTAGGACATTGCATATATCAGTTTGTTCTACAGGTGAAATTTCTACAGTGAATGCATATATAAGGTCCTAACTCCAATTTAGATTACTTTGACGTTAATATTTTTCTTTTTTACTAAAATAGATGCATATTTTTTGTAGGGTAAATATTTTATTTTGCCTATAAACAAAAAGTACATATTAAGCCATATAATTTTAGGTAGGTCTGTAACTGGGAAAACCATACCAGACCCAAATTTCAACCTTTTCAAAAGAGTAGAAGAAGGTTTTTTCTTGCAAATACAAAAATTAAAAACCATGAAATACAAACAGTGGCACTTGGGCCATTTGCGAATTGTGAGATACAAACAGAGAACATGTAGAGATAAGAGAGAAGGAAGCTAATCAAACAAATTTCTCTGAGTCTGTAACTTCATCGCTTATGGGCTCATTATTGTTGCCCAGAGAGCAACCTCATTGACGAGGGATGCCCATGTGTCTTTCAATACAATCTAACCTTGATCTAGAGCTATCAATTAATGTGACATGTGATACAAAGGGAGGGGAGTGTCCTCTCTACTCTCATTTTTGTCCACTAAGACTCGTCCAAGAAGGAACTTAAGGTGGCCAATATATGTCTGTCGTATACATGTATTAGTAATAATGCTCACGAGTGTGCCCAACATCAGGAACCTAGTCAACCACTTCAGCTAATACTTTTGTGTCTGTGAGGTTGCATTGTTGCTTAACTAATTCCCACTTAACCTATGCAAGTTCATCTTGAACAGGTTGAGGAGTGAGATATCTTAACCTTGTTGTAGAACTGTCAATCCTCACTTGTGTATGAGTGTGCCTATGTTCTTGATAGTAGGTCACTCCTTGATGAGCTCAAGCCCTCTTACATGGCATGTTCAAAACATTGTAAGTGATACACACCAAGATGAGGGTGGGGGATCCTACTAACTCCAGAGAGGACTAAGAGATACAGGGAGACTCATGTGGAGAGTGGTCCCTAGGGGCAAATTCTTCCCCCACTAGCTGAGATCCACGAGCCAACATTAAATCCCAAGAACGAGCAACCTCAAAGAGTGGAAGGGATGCACCAACCTTAAGGAGGCATAGTCCATGTCTCTTGCTTGTAACACTAGTTGCTAGGAAACTAGGAGTGAATAAGAAATTAAAAGAAAGCAATGTGAACCAAAGAACGAACCTTCCTTGTCTATTCCCTCAACCACTCGCTTATAAAGGAAGGACCAAACTACCAGCCTATCAAACTACATTGGGAGCAAAATCAACCCAAAAATGGATGAAATAAATAGAATGTACCTGCCTCCAACAAAATCCAAATTCTTTATCCCCATGCCAAAGTTGTGAAGCCTGAGATGAAGTAGGGAGTTACTATGGTAATAATGTTAAGAAAACCAATTAAGCTACATGCCATTACAATCTTGCTCTACGTGACAATCATTGAATGCCTTTTTAATGCGTCCACACGACAAGATAGGTTGTCTAGGGAGGTGAATTTCCTCAAGGAATGTGTAATGCTCTATACTTGTATCATGGGCCATCAAATAACAAATGTAGTGAGGGGTGGCTTTGTCGTATGATTCAAAGGATGGTGGGATGTGAAGTTCCTCGTGCCTCATGCATGTAACACTGAAACCTTTATGGGGGCATGTTGCTATGTCTAATCCTATTTAATTGATTGCACTTGATGCATCGATTTCAATATATATGTTGATTTCTAATCTTATTTGATTGATTGCACTTGATGCATTAATTTCAGTGTAGATGTTGATTTCTAATTGTATTTTATTGGTTGCACTTGACGTATTGATTTTGAATCCAATTTGATTGTTTGCACTAGACACATTGATTTAAGGGTAGATGTTAATTTATGAATTGATGTAATTGGATGAATGATGTACATTATTTTCAAAGTAATTAGATTAAAAAGCGTGTGTTTATTTCAATATATACATAGAGTAATTATTGATTATGTGCATTGAATTTTGTGTTCCATTAATTGTTAGCCTAGATCCATATTAAATAGAAATAAACAACAAAGAGCTTATATCCCTCTTAATCATCTACTTAAATCCATCTCAAATAGAAATGAACAACAAAGAGCAAGTCAACAAATAAAGGCACAATAAATGACAACCAATGATGGATTGATTTCAATGTAGACGTCAATTTATAATTTAATGCAAATAGATGAATGATGTGCATTGCTCTCAAAGTGATTAAATTAATAGTGTGCATTGTTTTCAATGTATGTGTAAAATAATTATTAACGACATGCATTGATTTATATGTTATAGTAATCATCAACGCATATCCATGTTAAATAAAAATTTAGATCCATCTTAAATAGAAATGAACAACAAAGAGCAAGTCAACAGAGAAAGACACAGGAAATAACAACTGAGGAGTGTCAACAACAAAGAGAGAAGCAAAGAGTAGACCAACAAAGTGTTGGGTTGTGTTATATTCTTTCCACGACTAACCTACGTAGTGAACCGGGGGGTTAGAGGGGGGGCGGAGCCCCCCTTTCGTTGCGCCGATTGCGTAGCGGGGGGGCGGCCGCCCCCCCTGTTCGGGGGGTTTGAGGGGGGCGGGTAGCCCCTCTCTACGGGGTTCGGGGCAGCGCCTCGAGAAATTTTTTTTTGGACCCTATATTAGGTTGGGCGAACCTACCTATGGTTTTCGGTCCATTGTTTTGGACGCGATGGTTTTCGGTCCATGGTATTGGATGCTTCGGCATGTATAAATATGTATTGTAACATTGAAAGGAATATAATGAAAAATCATGCTGGTAGTCTCGGTTTTGAGATCCAATGGGAAATCTCTGTGTATATGTGTTACGCTCTCGCATTTTTATTTTTCCTGTGATTTAGAATTCGTATGCAGGTAATTTTTGTACGGGGTTAAAACCTACATGTTTCTTTAATGTAGGCTTTGTTCCTCATCCAACTTACTTTCTAGTTGTTCATTGACAAGAAATGAGATCTTCAAAGAAATTGATCTCTGTCTAGATGATCCAACAACACTGCTACTATGTACACACCATTATAAGGTTTCCTTACACATTTTACACACACAGGGTTTATTTATAAAAGCCCCTTTTTGAATCCCTTGAATGTGTTCAAATTTAATCTATATATATAATAGAGATTTTGTCTATTGGTTCCACGCGTAGACTTTGATTCATAGACCTCTCCCTCACTTGATTCACATAATCACTTCAATAATGACTTCTCATTCTTATTCCACAAGTTTTGATTCACCAGAACCCCAGTTCATGCACATTAGATTTTACATGAAATACCCATTTGAATTCAATAATAAATACACACAATGTAAATACAAACAAAGACAATCATTAACATAAAAATGCTTCCATTACTTCTAATATACAAACTCTATACAAACATCTTCTACTCTAGAATTCATTTTTCCTTTTGGCATGATACTCCTTCAATTGGCCATTATTGACGTGGAAGCTATATTAAGCTTCCATAGCCTCCCATTGTTCTTCTCCTCTACATACCCATGCTCTCTCTGCTCCATAGATCACACAACTTTTTACAAACGGATCTAGACCGCTTTTAGTTTCAGATGCAAGAATTTCCCATGGATCCACAAAATCCTCACCGAGACCCTCTAGTTTAGGGATTCTTTAGCTCCTGAAATCTATCACAATCTAACACACCTCTATTTTCTCTAATTCACACAACATTCTCAGGATCTCTTTGAAAGAGAAGGTCCAATTACATTGTCACACACTTTCATATAATTCTCATAAAACATAGGTTATACATTAAAATAAATAATGAAATCAATCTTAGGGAACCAACTCCCTTGGTAAATGGATTTGACCCTCTAGTCAAATGGTGTAATAAAATTTAAGAGTCTATGCTCCTACATCAAACTCCCCAAGTTGAAATGTTTCATGGTCTCTTGACCATGTGTTGATTAAGAAGATGTTCATAGATCCCATATCTTAGTTTATAACTGATTCTTTTCTTTGCCATGCTGTTGTTGCTACATTGTCTTCTTCCTCATTCTCCTCGATTTCCAAACCTTATGCTGCAAATTTCCTTTTTCCTTGTTGATGTACACTTGCTCTGTCATCAACAAGTATTTACAATTTTCCTTCTTTCCTACAACATTACTCTTATGGGATACTTTCACCATCAGTCTTCTAATCTCTTCGACATGGAAAATTTTAGGGGCTAATATTTGTAGGTGGGCTAATTTTCCATGATTTTTCCAAAAACAAGATTCACCAATTTCCCAAAAAAAATTGCCCAAATTTTACAATATACAATTATTTTACCTTAAAAATCGCTAACATTGTATTGAGAGTATGTATAAAATCATTATAAAATTGAATAATTTACAAATGCATCAATAAATATTTTATAGTTTGCATACTAGGGACTAGTGAGATTCGCCAATATTTTTAAACTTTAAGGTAATCTTCCATCCTTAAAATTTTCCCTGCTCTTCAATCTCTTTGTCTAACTTGTCCTCTTGTTGGCACAAGTTACCCAATCTTCTCTAGAATGTGTTGCTGTCCTCCACTAAACATCCATCACTATTGTTCCTTTTCTCATTCTCATTTAAAGTTTGCATCCAATGATGCATATCCTCAAGTCGCATTGTTAAATTATGTGACTGCTCCAACAATGTTACATTTTCCACTTCGTTAAAATAACAAATTTTACTTAAACAATTAAAACTTTCGTGCAAGGTTTCTTCCATGGTTTTTCTCCATTCACCTTTTGCTGCAAACTTCATCCTTGCTTCTCTATAGTCCTGCATGCAAATATTCAAAATTCCTTGGATTTTCTTGTCCTCTTGACAATTTTCATAAGGAAGTGTTGTCTAAATCTACCTACCCTTGCGCTCTTCATAACTTGCATTCTCAAAACATTGGTAGGAATTTGGAGTCCCTTTTGGTGCTTTCAACACTCATTTCTTATCTAGACTTGACCCCTCGAAGCTGACCATCAAGTTTATTTCTACCTCTTCAACTTTCTCCTTGACATCCACATATATGCCTTCATCAAATTCAAGTTGTTCGAGCTTCTTTCCAGCCTGCATAGAAGTCCTCCATGACTATTCTTCCTGTTATTCTTCACCACTATTGTCCTCCCCAAGAATGGACCCTTCCTTTGGTGCACAAATGCACTCTATCTTTGCCTCAATTTTTGACTCAGATTTAGTTTCTCTAAGCATCTTCAACCTCTTGTGGATCAAACATCTCATCCACTTCTTCTAGTTTCTTGCATGCAGTCTCTTCACTGCCCATTGAAATCTTTTACTGACATAAACTCCACTTCTTAATTATTGCATCCATGCTACCTTTAGATTCCTTTTATTCCTTTGTAACTTCTCTTCTAGTTTGCTGATTTCTTCTTTGATTTGAGTCATTTATGCCTCTCTCTCTTCATGACTCATCCTCATGCCTATTGCTTTGGAATTTATCTCTTTTTGACTATGTCATTCTATTGAATCCCTCACATGGCTGTCTGTAGTCATATTCATCTCTTTTATCTTCCTCCTGTGAAATTCTCCTTGTTCACCTGTGAGATGCAACCTAGACTTTCTCCTTGTTTTTGTAACAAGCCTGCTGCTTGCAACCAAAATCAAACTCTCTTCTTGGTTTTGTTTCTTCCTATGGAAATTTTTTCCCACACTCACTGTGGAACTGTCAGGAAACTTCTACCCAACTTTTCTTTCTGTTGGAAGTTGTCCTCCTCCTTCTTCCTCTGTAGTAGAACCTTTTCTTTATCTTTCTATGAGCAAACCTGCTCCTCAACTTTCCTAGTTGTCTAGTTGTTACAATTTCCTTGCTCACTTCTCCTTTCGCTGTCTTCACTTCCTCCCTGTGCAACATTGAATTTTTCTACTAGATTCTTTGTTACAGTTCCTTCTAATATTCTGATCCTCTTCAAATGATATCACCTCTGATTTACTGGTGTTGTCTTTATCGTTGAAGTCTTCATAAAACCTTCAGCTTTCCTTTAGAATCTATTCCTCTGTCCTTTTAGCATTTTTTCTACTTCAAACTCCTTCTCTATATGACCTTTTTTTTTAATGACCAACATCCAAGAAACATGGTTTAATGAATCCTTCATCATAGAACACAACAAAAACATATGATAAACTACATTATTAAACAATATTTCTCAACACTACGACCAAGATCTGATATGAATAATCATTTTTCCACAAACAAGATTTAATTGGAAGGAGGAAGAACAATACAAGGCCGTAACCAAATTATTTTTCCCTTTACCTTGGATTTCAAAAGTTGTTGGAAATCTTTGTCTCTCGTAGCAATCTCTTTGAATTTATTTGCATGATATATTTGTTTAACTTTTGTTTGGATGTAATTATTTATCATTCTTTGGTCCCTTGACCTTGCATATGACCCAAATATGTAATCACATCCTAAACAGATTTCCACCAGCACTCAATGAGTTTGTATATAACCATAACCTTATAAATTTGAGCACAAAATAAACCCACCTATGTAACATATCGACAGAACTATTGATCTAAACTTCAAAGGAACCTGGAACTTCGTTCCAATGTAAAATCCAAACCACTCTATGAAACTTGGTTCACACACTGGATAATCAACTCATTGATAAAATTTCTTTGACCAAGATAAATCCATACATAAATTTCCACACAAACATATTTTAACCCAGTGATCTGACTCAAGTCTTCCCTCACATGCAATAGTTAACATAGATATCCAATGAATGAACAATCTCAATTAAAACTGGGTTGAATCAAACTAGTGCCAGACAATCCAAGCAACATATACAACGCTAAACCCTTTCAACACCAACTTACTTATTTATGAATGTTAGTAACCATAATTTTATATGTGTTGGAAACATCGCCTCCTAGTAGGAATCTCATTCTAATTTCCATAACTCAAAACAAAGTTTTTTTATTTGATTTACACTGTTTTGGGCTCATACATTGCCTTTATCCATCTCTCTCCACTAGATTAGATTACATAATTCCTAAGCCAACACGGTTTCCTCCTATAAAACATAATCCAAATTTGCAAAGAACATGCCCACAACCCGTGGATCAATTCATTAGATAAATAAACTATGCCAGGAAACTGCTCATGCTCGATTCCTTCTTGCTTTTCAACAATATATTCAAATCCAATGAAAAAGTAATAATGCGCTAGATTATTTATGAAAACAATGTAATAAAAATGTTTTGACCTTCCTTTCAAATTTCAGAGCACGATCCTCAAACTTAAATGCCTCTTTATTCTTGAACACGATGATATTGACAACCATCTTCTCCAAAACACGTCCTTCTAGTCCTGGTTCTCCATCAATGGATAACTTTTTCTGCGACATATCTCATGCTGACAAATTTCCTCTACGTAGAATCTCTTTTTGTGCTCTGATACCAATTGATGCAACCTACATTTGATAATCTCTAAAAACATGGGAAGATTTTCCCCAGTGCCCAACTAGGCTTTAATCAAGCAACATACTATCTCATTTTCCAATTCCACACTGACCCCACACTTTAAAATATCTTACCATGCCTTTAAGTATTCAAATCTTTTCTTATCTGTCCATTGCAATCTGGTTTCGAGATGGATATCCCCTATATGATTTATGTTCCCGATACATAATAAAAATCCAGATTACATAAATAAACCCAAATAAAAAAGGTTTTGTCCCCAAAGAGTCATTCCTTATTCATATGGCAGTTGGAATTAAAATGGAGTTCCATTCTTAAAAGAGAGTGTAACTAGATATTCGAATTGGCACAAAATGAAAATTGGTATGATATCCCCTTTAAATCAACACTCTTCTCTCTTCAACGCAACTCCAACTAAGTGTTTTCTTGCCTGGGCATTCTAGTTTGCATACAAGGGCGAATTCCCCTTTAACATTATTTTGATGGAAAATTCCCCCCTCCAATGCTTAATGAATATATTTATGCCCTTTTACAATTCAACGCAATTTTTAATTCCAACATTGAATTATCATGAGCTCAAAACCCTTCAGTGAGCAACCAATTGCGTCATGTTTTCTCACAGCATGGATGCACCAACAATGCATTTGTCCCATTAGATGGCAATACGTATTATTGTTGATGTTTATATAATGCAGGATTTTTTCCTCGACCAACTTACTTTCTGGTTGTTCCTTGATAAGAAATGATATCTTTAAAGCAACTAATATCCATCTAGATGATCCAAGGACACTAGTACTATTTGCAAACCATTACAAGGTTTCCTTATACACACACAGGGTTTATTATATGAAATCCCCTTTTTGAATCCCTTAAATGGTTTCAATTTTAATATATATATTATATATATTTATAGTAGAGATTTATGTCTATTGGTTCCATGTGTAGACTTCAATTCATAGACCTCTCCCTCACTTGATTCACATAATCACATCAATAATGAATTCTCATTCTTATTCTATAGGTTTCGATTCAACAAAACCCCATTTCATGCACATTATATTTTACATGAAATACCCATTTGAATTCAACAATAAATACAAATTGTGTAGATACAAACAGAGAAAATCAGTAACATAAAAATGCTTCCATTACTTCCAATCTACAAACTCTATACACACATCTTGTACTCTAGTATTAGTTTTTCCTTTTGGTTGGATACTCCTTAACCTGGCCATTCTTGCCATGGAAGCTATAATAAGCTTCCATAGCCTCCTGTTTTTCTTCTCCTCTATGTACCTCCACTCTCTCTGCTTCATATATTACATAACTCTTTACAAATGGATCTAAACCGCTTTTAGTGTCAGATCCAAGAATTTCTCCTGGATCCAAAAAATCCTCACTGAGACCCTCTAATTTAGGTTTGTTTTAGCTCCTTCAATATATCATAATCTAACTGACCTCTATTTTATATAATCACACAACATTCTCGAGATCTCTCTGAAAGAGAAGATCTAATTACATTTTCACACACTTCATATAATTCTCATAAAACATAGGTTATACATTAAAATAAAGAATGAAATCAATATTAGGGAACCAACTCCCTGGCAAATGGCTTTGACCCTTTGGTCAAATAGTATAGTAAAATTTAAGAGTCTCTCCTCCTGCATCACCTAGTTTTCCATGTTTCATGGTTAAAGAAGGTTATCGGTGACAAGCTCCCAGTTCAACAATATTACCAAAAATTGACGAGGAAGGAAAAATCATATTGGACCCTCAAGTAGTCATGGAAACAAGAACCTAATAGTTACATAATCGATTAATTTTAGAGTATCTCATTAAGTGGAAGAACTTACCCGCTGATTATTCCACATGGGAGGATGAGAATTTTGTACAAAAGCATCCAAAACCACTCAAGCATTGAGGACAACACTTTTTTTGAAGGATAGGGGCACATTAGGTCCCTATAATACTAGTGTATTCCCCTTATTGTTATTGTTGTGCCCCATAGAAGCCCACTATTGTTATTTATGTGCCCTTACATTATTATTGTTATGTAAGCTTTGATTATATTGTGACCCTTTAGAATCCTATATATACCAAGGAGGTATTTTCATTTGAATCATCCAATAATTATTCATTTCTGTGAAGTAAATGAGATTCCCCCTCGAAGAGGCTAATTTTCAAGTCGTTGATAATCTTTTGTTTTGTTTTTCTGATATGGTTTTATAAAACAATACCATCTTATAAATAAAGAAAAAAAGTAAATTTTTGTGCTTTGCATTGAATAAAAAAATTTAATAGAAATTACATGGCTACTCAATTATAAAATCCATGTTATTTCATACGCAACTAATCTTGTAATATTATAGGTTTAAATTAGTTGGTCATCCTTTTACTTTTGCATCACAAATTCTGTTCAAGAGAATGAGATTTGCATTGTGTTGAATTGACAAATGTCTAATGTAACCTTTTGAGTATGGCATTTTCCTAATTTTTAGTTCATATGTTTTGCACAATTATACTTTTTGTTAGAGGTACAAAGAATCAAATGAACCCAATTTCAGATCTTAGTAATAATTTCTTGGGGGGGAAGTGAAATTTGGTTGATTTCGACAAAATCTAAACGTTGAGTTTGTTTGGATCCAATTACAGTAAACTTTGATGAAGAGAAGGAAACTAGAGGACTATATGAATGCATTTAGGTTCCCGTTGAAGCCTCAAAAATCGTTGCTTACAACGTTGGGGGAAAACACCCGGTCCGGACCTTGGTTGGCAGCTCCTTTTCCATTTGGTGTAGTGGCTCCAACTGGGGGTAATGGGACCAATTTCCCAATATAAATTATGATAGTGCTGATGGGGTGATATATGATAGTTCAGAGGAATGTTTAAGCTAAAAGTAATCTAATCTAAACTAATAATCACATACATAACTCCTAATTTAAACACTATCTAGCTATGACTATACCTGGGAATACAATTGAAACATGCCATCTATAATAATGTCCTAAAGAAATTGGTAATAAAGATCATTCAACTGCAATAAGAAGTGAAATCATTTTACAATAATCGTTTCGGATAAATAGTTAGCCAAAATGATTGTGAAAGATATATCCCATAAGAAATTATTCACATGTTGAGCATAAAATTTAGGCCATCACCACACAAAAGTGCAATAATGCTAACCAAGCTTTTAAACTTTCATACATAAACAATTTTAAGAAAAATTATTGCTAAATACATAAACAAAACAAAATCATGAGATAAAAGTACCATTTGTATTAAGTTTTTCTCATGTGTTTCAGCAATATCGACCTACTTCTAATCAATCCAACACCATCTAAGAGTACAAAACTGAAATTTCAGTAGAAGATGCCAGATAAGATAAAAATAAATATTGTTCCATTCATTTCACTAGAACTTCCTCAAAGGGAAAAAAGTGCATGTTTTGAAGATTGTTTTTGATAAAATTTCTGGACCCCTCTCTAAATGCATGAGACGGGTTTAAATACTAAACTATAAATCCTAATAATAGATTATTACAAAAATAGTTGAGGAGATTTAAACGTCCTTCCTAAAATTGTGAAAAACAAAACAAATATAGAAATTAAAACACAATGACTAACTCCTTTGTGTTTGATCTTTGAGATCGCAGATGTCCATCATGAGTTTGAGCTGTGTCGGTCGGATGATCGCATATTTCAACTGCCCAGTGAACACGACACCGGTCAGTGTTGACAACATTGTATGTGTGGAAGAGGTTAGGCATCGCAGGGTCATCCACTGGCTGTAAGGTTTAACTAAATATTGCCAGTATGATTCCCAATTTAACCTGGTCTTTTGCCTAATTGCTTCCTCTTTTTCTCCTGGTGCCTACCTTCACTGTTGTTTGAGATGTTTGACATTCAGAATAAAACCTAGTATATACTCTACCACTAGGTTCGCGCTATGTAAATTTTCATTGATGTTTTCAATAACAGTGTTTGCTGCTGTTGTTGTGACCGCTGTTGCCTTTTCTGCTTGTCTAAGCCAAGAATCCCAGTCTGCAAATAAAATTTCTTTATGTGATTCCTCCAGTATAAGCAAATCGGCCTTCCTCCTTGTTAGGAAGCCAACTCACAAAAATATAGAAAATATAGATCAACGCCTTAGAATTCAGACTCTTCGAGGGGCCAACCTCCTTTACATTACACAAATGAAAAATTCTTCGATGATACAAATGACTAAACCTCCCTTCTATATATAGGAGCCTAAGGGGTCACAATATAATCAAGCCGACCTAACAATAATAACATAAGGGCACGACAATAACAATAGTGTGTTTCTATGGGGCACACTAATAACAATATGGGGACAATAGGGGCACAATAATAACAGTAAGGGATACAATGACAATAATAATGGGGGAATCACTAGTATTATAGGGACCTAACATGCCCCTCTCCTTTCGAAAATAGTTTTCCTCAACACTTGAGTAATTCTAGATACTTCTGTATAAAATTATCATCCTTCGATGTGGAATCTTTAGCGGATAAGTTCTTCCACTTGATGAGATACTCTGAAATTGATCGATTTCATAGTTGTCGAGTTCTTGTTTGTGTGACTGCTTCCGGTTCCAATATGATTTTTCCTTCCTTGTCAATTTCTGGCAATATTGTTTGAACTGGGAGCTTGTCACCTATTACCTTCTTTAAACATGAAACATGGAAAACTGGATGCACTCGGGAAGCTACAAGAAGCTCCAATTTGTATGCCATAGTACCAATCTTTTGCAACACCTTGTACATACCATAATACTTTGGTGATAATTTAATATCCTTCTTAGCTTGCTTGAGGTACATTTTTTTATATGGTTGTAGCCGTAGGAATACCCAGTCACCTACGTCAAAACTTCTTTCGCTACGATGTTCATTTGCTTGTTGTTTCATTCTATTATGCACCAACGTGAGGTTATCCTTTAAGAGTTGGAGAACTTGTTGTTGATTCTCGATGTGATGTTCCACTGCTTGAATGTTAGAATTTTCTCTTAAATATGATGTGATGGATGGTGGATGATATCCATAAAGTGCCATAAATGGGGTCATTTTTGCTGTAGTATAGAAGGAAGTGTTATACCACCATTCAGCTAGAGGCAACCATTTGACCCATTGTGTTTGTTTATCAGATACAAAACAACGAAGATATCCTTCCAAACATTTGTTTACTATCTCAGTTTTCCCATCAGATTGAGGATGATAATATGAGCTATGAGCTAACTAAGTACCGAGACAAGAAAATGATTCTGCCTAAAAATTTCCAGTGAAAATGGGATCTCTGTTGCTTACAATAATCTTTGGGTTTCCATGTAGCTTTTGAATTGTTTCCATAAATGTAGTATAGAAACTATTCTGGCTTTAAATCGATGCGATAATGCACAAAAGTGTGCATGCTTGGTAAGCCTGTCAACTACCACCATGATGACACTCTTTCCTTCGGACTTGGGTAAACTTGTGATAAAATCCATTGAAACCTCCTCCCAACGTTGGCTTGGAATGGATAAAGGTTGGAATAGACATGGGGTCTTAATTGTTTCAACTTTATTTTGTGGGAAAACCAAACATTCTGCCATAAAGTTTTGAATATCCAGTTTAAGGCCATCCAAAAAAAATTCCTTCTTAACCCTGTGGTAAGTTTTTAAAAATCGTCAGTGCCCTCCTAATGGAGAAGTGTGCAATTCGATAAGAATTTTTTGTTTGAGTTGGGAATTCTTACATAGGTATAAGCAATATTTGTACCATAACGAATCATTTTTCCAACTAATTGTATCATATATACTGGGATCTTGTTGTAACTTTTGAATGAGTGGCCACACTTCTTCATCATTCTTCCGTTCATCCCTTGCTTTGTTTATCCAATCTGGTTGGATAATAGAAATGGCATAGAGCAATGCTTCCACATCCTCATCCTTTCTTGAGAGTGCATCTGCCACAACATTTTGCTTCCCTTGTTTGTAGATGATTTCAAAGTCATAACCCAACATCTTTGTGACCCATTTTTTTTTCTCTTCAGAGGATAAATTTTGTTCTAAAAAGTATTTAAGACTATCATGATCCGTTTTTACCTTGAAGTGTCTTCCCATTAGGTAGGGTCGCCATTTCTTAAGTGCATGTAGTATTGCCAACATTTCCTTCTCAAAACTAGCTTTGTGTAAATACTTTCCTTTGATTGTATGACTTTTGAAAGTAATGGGTCTTTCATCTTGCATTAAAACAACACCAATTCCATTTCCTGAAGCATCACATTCCACAATAAAGGTTTTTCTGAAGTCTGGTGTAGCTAAGACCAGTGCTTGGCACATTGCCTCTTTAAGATGTTCGAAGGCCTTTGTTGCTTCTGGAGTCCATGAAAATGCATCTTTCTTCAATAATGTAGTTAGAGGTGCTTCTATTCTCCTATAATTCTAAACAAACATGCGATAATACCCTTTCACTCGTGAAATTCTCGCAGATGCTTTATGGATGTTGGGATTTTCCATTCCTTAATGAATTTAATTTTTCTAGGGTCTACCTTAACACCTTCATGAGATACAATATGACCTAGATATTCCACCTCTTGTACTCCAAAGAAACATTTGGAGATTTTTGCATATAATTGTTTCTCCTTCAAAGCACCTTGTCAACATGTTCAACATGATCCTTCCAAGACTTGTTGTAGATTAGTATATCATCAAAAAATACTAACACAAATTTTCTAAGGGTGGGTTTGAAAATGGAATTCATCAAACCTTGAAAGGTAGAAGGTGCATTGGTAAGGCCAAAAGGCATGACCAAAAATTCATAATGACCCTCATGAGTTCTAAATGTTGTTTTCAGAATGTCTTCAGTCTTCATTCTGATTTGATGATATCTTGAACAAAGATCCAATTTGGTGAAGTAAATTGATCCATGCAATTCATCCAATAATTCATTAATGACAGGAATGGGAAATTTATCTTTAATAGTGAGCTTCTTGAGCTCCCTATAATCCATACACATGTGCCATGACCCATCCTTCTTGTGCACCAATACTACTGGAGCAAAGAAAGAACTTTGACTAGGTTGAATTATACTAGCCTTTAGCATTTTTGCAACCATATGTTCAATTTCACTCTTTTGGGCATAGGGATATCTATACAACCGTTTGTTTGGAGGAACACTTCTTGGAATCAAATGAATAGCATGATCATGATCACAAATAGGTGGGAGGCCATTGGGAGTCTCAAATACCTTGGAATGATTGTCTAAGACTTTTTGGAGATATGGAGAAATAGATGATTGTGATGTGGGAATCTCTAGCGAACATAATTGTGTAATTACGCCTCGTTGTTCCTTCTTTAGAAGCTTTGTTATACCGTTAGAGATTATTATCTTTCCCGGTTTCGCTACAATACCCCTTAATTCAACTTCCTTTCCTTCCACATAAAATTTCATGAAAAGTTCTTGAAAATTAAAAGCTATTGTACCCAAGGATTGTAGCCATTGGAATCCTAGTACAACATCAGCGCCACCTATTGGAATGGAAAGCATTGGGATATTCAATACATATTCTCCCATGGATAGCATGATATTATGGCACTTTCCAGAGCAATTTATGGTTCCTCCACTTGCAACCATCACTTGACATTCCGATGTTGGATATAAGAAGCTATTCAATTCCTTAGCTATCTTACAATGAATAAAATTATGAGTATTTCCTAAATCAATCAATACTATTACTTTTTTCTTCTTGATATATCCTTCAAGCTTGATAGTTTGAGGAGTGGTAATTCCAGCCAATGCATTACAAGATATGGTCGGATTCATTTCTTCTTTCTCTAGGGTTTATTCTTGGTGTATATCCTCTTCTTTTTACGTTTCTTGTTCCCTTTCTTCCTCCTCTTCATAATATATGTAAAATAATTTCTTCTCAGCACACTTATGACCTTTAGTGTATTTGCTATCACAACTATAACAAAGCTCTTTTGTTCTTTTTACTTCCAATTGTTGTGGTCTTAACCTTGTAGGTTGTGGAAGGCTAGGGGCAACAACACTTCCATCTTTATAGTTTTGAGTGGTAGGCTTCCTTGTTGCCATAATTTTTCTTTCCATTTTTCTTGCCAACCTGAATGCCTTCTCCAATTAATTAGGTTCCCAAAGGCGAACCTCATGTTGGATGTTATCATTTAAAGTCAATATGAACATGTCAATCCTATTCTCCTTTGGAATATCTTTTACCCTTATATTCAATTTTTTGAAGTCCTCAATGTGCTCCATCATTGAACCTTTTTGTTTGAGATTTATCAATTGGCTAAAAACGGTGTTGCTTTTTATATCCTCATAATGTGTTATCATTTCTTCCGTAAAAATTGCCCAAGTGACAATTTGTTTAGGAGAGGAAATCCATCGATACCATACAAACTGATTTGGTTCCAAATATAAAGTTTCAATGCGTACCTTTTGTGTGTTTTGCACATTATGGAGATTGAAATATTGCTCCATATGTAGTATCCATGTTACGAGATCCTTGCCATAAAACTTCCTCATATCGATCTTTGGAACATGGTGGGTCTTCAATCCAATGTTAGAGTCTATGAAATCATGATTAACATTTTTTTTGTTCTTACCATGAGTTTCATTTACTACCCTTTCACCATTAGTAAGAATTTCTTGTAGCAACTTTGTCAAATTTGTCTTCAAATCTTCCATGTTGTTTTTAAGTTTTTCTTCTTTACCATCCATCTTAGCTTCCACATCATTCATCTTAGCTTCCACGTCTTTCTTTAAACCATCCATCTTAGCTTCCACGCATTTCTTTAAATCATCCATCTTAGCTTCTGTTACTTTTTGGGAGAGTGAATTTTGTTGCACTTGGTCTTGTAATTTTGATATATCATGTTGCATTTCTTCCTCTTCTTCATGAGTCATGCTAGATATTTCAGGTTGCTTACTAGGTGTTTCCATTTTCTTTCTTTGGGGCATCAATTAATGATAATAATGCTTCATTATGCCCTTTGAATTCCTTCAAACTAATTTTTCTACCAAACTTATGCAAAATTTGAAAAAAAAAAAAATACACAACTTTTTTCACTTTGTAGGAGCTTGATATTAAATCTATTGTATCTCTGTAATTTCAGATCTACAAGGTCTGAAATTTCAACCTGCGGTAGCCCTCTCATTCCTCTTTCTAACCCTGCAAGTCTGATCAAGATTGGATTCTCCAAGGAAGAGTTATGTCAAATCTCCCACGATGACCTGATTATAGACTAGTTCAGTAGAGCGCACTTGTACGAAGTGCCACATGTCACGTTTTCGACCTTAGGCCCTGAAACGGATACACAAAAAACTAAAGGCTGTCCTCTTTCTGTAACTTCTTACGAAATTTCAATCTGATGCTCAGATAGAAAGTTATGATGACTTTCCCCAAGTCAATTGTTTGAGATATAATTCAGGAGCCTACAAAAACCATAACTTCCTTGGATCCTATCTTCGACAATATAGCGAGAAAAGATCTGAAATTCGGACCTGAGGTTCATTGAGATTTTGGCTCAAATGGGTTTTAATTTCAACTTTGGAAACGTCGTAAAAAATAAAAAATAAATAATAAAATAATAAATAAATAAATAAATAAAATAAATAAAATAAAAAATAAAATAAAATATAAAAAGTATAGCAAAAATTCAACGATGGTCTGTTTGGAGCAGCGAAACCCTAGAATCCAAAGCTTTGATACCAATTGTTATGCAACTAGTTCACAAAATAGAAGAAAAGATAGAGAAACGACTTCAAAATCAGCCTCTTCGAAGGGAAAACCTCCTTTACATTACACAAATGAACACTTCTTGGATGATACAAATGACAAAACCTCTTTTCTATAAAATAGGAGTCTAAGGGGTCACAATATAATCAAAGCCGACCTAACAATAATATTATAAGGGCACAACAATAACAATAATGAGATTCTATGGGGCACAATAATAAAAATACGGGAACAACAATAACAATAAGGGATACAATGACAATAGTAATAGGGGAATCACAAGTATTATAGGACCTAATATTTTCCATCACACCCCAGCCTAAATATTACAGTTTACTCAATATTCTCCCTCGCCCCTGCTAATTTTATAATTGAGTTTGTTTACTTTTAAACTTCAAATATAAAAAAAATTTACAATAAGACTAGACTTGTTGAGGGGAAATATTGAGTAAAATGTAATATTATTTTACCAATATAACCTAGTAAAAAGTGGATGGAGGTGGGAAAATATATTAGATAAAATGTAATAAATACATTTTTCCTAATATTTTGTACACCTTCAATCATATCCAGAGCGCAAACATATCCATAAAAAACTTTTACCTTTATAAGCTATATGGATTCAACGTCATTTTCTACAGCTAATAGGGTGCGAACATACCTATAAAAAAACTTTTACCTTTACAAGCTAATTATATATCTAAATATAACATCAAACTGTGATGGATCTATGCTAGTTAATTTCCCCCTTAAATAGGTTTTATTCCACATGAATAACATGGGTCAATACCATTGATTCTTAAAAGCATGGGTCATTTTTTTATTTTTTATTATTTAATTCAAGTCAATTACATATATTCCTCATAGTAAAAAGTATTTTTTTTAATTTAAATTACTTTGTCTCACTATATGAAGTTTGAATGTAAAAATAAAAGTGAAAATTGAAATATTTTATATATGGCTATAATAATTTTTAATTTTAAGTAACATTACACAATATATAAATATATATATAATGTTATGTGACATCATCTCCCTCGTGTTATCAATTCCATTATATTAAAAGTTTAGTACTTGCCAAAGCAAGACTCTAGAAATTGATTTTCTCTTTAACTATTATTAGTTTAACATTGGCAAATGAAAAATATATATTTTTCAATATTATTAAAAAAAAAAAATCAAACACACGTTTAATTTTGAAAAATAAGAATTTATTGTTCAATGTTATTAGAAAAAAATTGTTTTTCAAACATGTGATTGGTTGATAACTTTAAAGTCTTATTCCAATCTTTGCATAATGTAATGTCTGTGAATAACATCTGTTGAGTCTTGAAAATTTCATTCATTTCCATTACACTTTCACTATTATGTCCATTATATCACCTCCATTTCACCTCCTTTTTCACTACTATGTCACCACATTCATCCCACTTTCATTATCATTGGGCCACATTTATGTTTTTCCAAACTTTATTAATTCTAAGCCTTTTAAGTGAATTTGTGGTTAAAAATTAGAAAATAATGTGCATATGCTTATACCTAACAAATGGGTTGAGATTGTTGATATGTGTAGGTTGAAAGGAGGCTTCTAGAAGACCCTTATGTGGCACTCTAAGGCCAAATTCGAATTTGAGTGGAAAGAATCATGGGATCATGAGGATATGTGTCACATCTCCTAATTGTATTATAACTCTAAGAAGACATGTGTCTTATCAGTTCCTATTTTGATTAGGACTCTAGAGGTAGAGGGAGAGATTCATGGACTCTCATTAATGAGATGGCTTCTCATCTTTTTGTATAAATAGGAGATATCTCTTCTTCATTTGTTAGTCGCAGCTTGTTAGCTTAGAGCTTGGAGTTCTTAAGTCTTAGCTTGTTAGTTCTTAAGCTTGTTAGCTTGTGAGATGGCTTTGGAAAGCTTTAGAGAGCTTTGTTGTACTTTGTAATTTTGAAGAATTTGAATAAAGCTTTGATGTTCTCAACATGGAAGGAGATGTGAAGTAGATGTCGTGGAGCACATTAGAATGTAAGGTAGAGTAGATTTTATTTTGTAATTTTACTTTGATTTCATTATGTCATTTTATTGCTTTCAAGTTTGATATATTAGATTTTCCATTCATGCAATTTTAATTCATGTAAGTGTGTTCAATTGTAGATTAGTTTTTATTTACATGTTTTTGCATCAACTAGTGACATGAGATTAACCTCTCTGCTGACTTTAATTTTCTTAGGTTTTTTAATTCCAGTTCTGTTTTGATTTCAATCTTCTTTACTTGCTTTGTTAGTTAGTTTAGAAATCAACTTGCTCATATCATTGACGGTTACCTCCGAAAGCCATAGCTGGACTACTGGCGAGGGATTGAATCATGAATGTGTAATTTGATTTTAGTTTTACTTTTCTGCAAATAGATATTAAATTGCTCATATCATTGACAGTTACCTCTGAAAGCCATAGCTGGACTACTAGCGAGGGATTGAATCATGGATGTGTAATTTGATTTTAGTTTTACTTTTCTGCAATTAGATATTAAATTGCTCATATCATTTGACAGTTACCTCCGAAAGCCATAGTTGGACTACTGGCGAGGGATTGAATTATGGATGTGTAATTTGATTTTAGTTTTACTTTTCTGCATTTAGATATCAGATTTCTCATGACATTGATGACTACCTCCGAAAGCCATAGTTGGACGACTGGTGAGGGATCGAATCATGAATGTGTAATTTGATTTTAGTTTTACTTTCCTTGCAATTTTTTATTTCTTTGAGTGCAGTATCTTAAATCACTTTTCTGTATTTAGACAGCATCAGAGATAATAGTTTCATGATCAGTAGTTCATTATTTACTTGTTTTAAATAGCAGCACATTTTCCATTCTTGTTCAAGCATTACTATCATCACTAGTACATTCTAAGACCTTCTGAAGTGTTAAGTTCTGGAAATCATTATAGAGGACATAATTGCCTTAAAATCTGTATCCATACTTGCCTTCTAGAGACTTAGGAATAGGATTTCCATTTGCATTAGACAGTTTAGGAGATCAACAAGAACAAAACCCCAAAACAAAACAAAAACTATAAAACAACGAAGTAAGAAAAAGGTTAACTAAGCACATATGGTGCACCACACTTCATCAGTTTACGATACCCGGATTGATAATTTATGTAGAGCAATTTAAGACGTTAAATTGACTAGACAACATCCTCACTAATTTTTTACATTAATATCTAAAAATAATTAGAATTAATTGTTGAATGGTATTGCCATTGATGCCAACATTGGTATTTGAATGCTCTTAATATCCATTTGTTTATTACATTATTTGAAAGCTCCAATGGACAAATCTTTGAAAAAAAAGAAGGAAACTCAGTCGTGTGGTCATGATACCTCGTATTTGATGAGGAATTTGAATAGGAAGATTAGTGATTTTTCTAGCAAGACCATCACCATTGTGTAGTCCTCATCAAGCCATTTCCATATACCTCGTATTTGATGAGGAATTTGAATAGGAAGATTAGATTTTGCTAGCAAGACCATCACCATTGTGTAGTCCTCGTCAAGCCATTTCCATATACCTCGTATTTGATGAGGAGTTTGAATAAGAATATTAGTGATTTTGCTAGCAAGAACATCACCATTGTGTAGTCCTCATTAAGCCATTTCCATATACCTCGTATTTGATGAGGAATTTGAATAGGAAGATTAGTGATTTTGCTAGAAAGACCATCACCATTGTGTAGTCCTTGTCAAGCCATTTCCATAAGTATACCTCGTATTTGATGAGGAATTTGAATAGGAAGATTAGTGACTTTGCTAGCAAGACCATCACCATTGTGTAGTCCTCGTCAAGCCATTTCCATATACCTCATATTTGATGAGGAATTTGAATAGGAAGATTAGTGATTTTGCTATTAAGACCATCACCATTGTGTAGTCCTCGTCAAGCCATTTCCATAAGTAAGTTACACGCCACATGGTTCCTCTTGGTTGGGGAGATATGTTTCTTCGCCCCAATAAATGGCCCAATTCACCCAAAGTCAGTAAAACAATAAAAGTGAAAAAATTAGAAAGCTTTGTTTGAAGGCAGTAAAGCCTAACCCCAAGAGCGTCAAGGAGAATTGACCCATGACTTCCCAATAGCAAAGTGTTTTAATGATGGGAACTCGACCAATTGAGCTACCCCTTGGGGATTTTTAAATACGATAATTATAAAATATATTTTGATAAATTTTTCATCAATTTTATGTTATAAACAAAAATGATTTAAGATACATTTTGAACTATTCATTTTTTTAATATCTTGTAATAGTTTATTGTTTAAGAACATATGTTTCCTCCTAAAAAGCGATAGGTTCAAAACTAAAGGAGACTAGAGTATGTACACATTCTTAGATTTTCACAAACAAATGGTTTAATGGAAATGAATCCCTTATCCTACAAACAAGAAAATCTTATACACCAATTTGATATTTGAATTCACCATAACCTTAACAATATATTATTTTATTTTTTTTGTAAGTTGAGTAGGTCCTTTTCTATTAACATAAAATAATATTTACAGCATCATCAGAGTGGTCTCACCCCGCCCCGAAGGGAAACCGGGTATCTTGAACACCCAAAGTTTATCACATCAAAAAAATAATAGAAAGTATCCAACTATTCATACCATACTTCATGTCCTATTTCTGTTTCTATTTCCATCCTATTGCCTATATATTGCTTCCTATATATAAAAACAGAAAAAGAGTTCATGCCTACAGGTAATCAAAAAATGAGACATGTCCCAAAACAGCAAAAACATGCCTTTGATCACTGCTTTTCAGGATCAGCTTGCTGGACTTTTTCCTTCTTCACCAGCACTCCACTTGCCACGAGTTGATGTTGCAGATCCTCCAGTATTTTTTCTTGCAGAAGCATGGTTATGACTATGTCCTTCAGTTATTTTTTCACATTAGGGAGACTCTGAACCATCTCAGCCATCTCCATGGCTACCTGTTCTAAAGCTTTTGCCATAAGCCTTTTCATGACCCAATACAAATGAAGAGACTATTTGTAGAGGGTCATTCTTCCTCTGGTATGGCCAGGATCAGGAATAGTAGCAATCCAATCTTCCATCTCTTCTTCAGATTGAGCCTGGATGGCTTCTTCTTCCCAATGATCCATAATTCTCCTGATCTTGAGGTTAGAATTCTCCCTGTACTCCTGCTCAGCAATTCTGATTCTGTCTCCAATAGTTTGTCTTGTCCGTCGGTTACCATCTCCCGCAGTAGGCTCAGCTTCCGCCTCCAGGGGTGGGCTGCATTGACGCCCCCTCCATCCTCTTCTCTCCGCCACGTCCTTTCTCCAGTGCCCTCCTCGGCCCCTTCGGCCTCTTCCTCCTCTGCCTCTGCCTCGTGGTCCTCCCCTGCCTCTGCCTACGAAACGGCCTGTGCCTTCGTCCGCGTCCTCACTATCCTCCTCTGGTAACCTTTTCCATCGTTTTTTCCATGCCTCCTCATCCTGGTTTCCCTTATGTTCCTCGCTCTCCTCTTCTGATATCTCTAGAACCTGGATACTCGGATTCCCTTCGGCCTCCACTTTTCGCTTGCCCTTCATATCTGCTGCGAGCTTGCTCTGGTCTTCAGGACCCCCGCTGCGCGTCCATCTTCTCACGCTCCCACTGCCTTCCGCCTCCATTATCCTCCTTCCTCTGCAATTAACTCCTCCCTCTTTCCTTACGATAATTTTCAGAATACACCGGCACTCAGGGTATCTGCATGCAGGTTTCTTGTGCTCCTCACAGCATATAACCCGTAGCCTTCCTTCGCTCGTTAAACACATCTGATCATTGGTATCATTTCCGAAGTTATGCTTGCAGATAATCCCGAGGCCCGTAGCATAATGGCTCGATCCTCTCACCGTCCTTCCGTCCCATCCCGTGCTCAGAGCACCTACTCCACTGAACCGAGGACCTGCACCCTTCCTCTGTCGGTCGCTCCACTTACCTATTGCACTTATGCCTTGATCACCGTCGACTGTGACTTTGTTCGTGCGCCGCCAAAACATCATTGTCCTCCTCGCTAGCTCATCCAGCCCGATCGGGCGAACCTTAACAATATATTATTATTATTTTATTTTATTAATTTTTGTATTTACCCATTAATAATTACAATTTTAATATAATGTAATTTGAAATTTGAATTTATATGCATGATGATCAACTTATGAACAAATTCTCAATTAACATAAAATTGTTATAAAACATTTGAGAATAATTTATTCTTTTAGAAAATATGCTCTTGATGACACTGTTGTCATTTGATGATTGATATGTATCACCTAAAAATCAAAAGATAGTTGAGACCCAATTATTTCTACCTCACTAGGCTATGTAGTGATAAATGGAGTAGACACATTTATTGTGATGGCTTCAACTCTTCAATACTAACGGATGAAGTTATGCAACAATGAATGAAGTGCTTTATGGTTAAATTATAATAGGAGAAAAAAAAGCTTACCTCTTTTTCTCAATTTGTTTTCCATGTAATATATATGAGGATAACGGTTTGAATTGCAGTTCTATAAAACAATCCTAATTTTTTTTCTATGTAATAAATATGAGGAAAGGGATTTGAATTTTAATGAAAAGATAAGTGATGGTTAGGGTTTTTGCAATTTCCTGGTCCATGTCGAATTCTGGAGATTCAAAGAAGAAATTTATTGTAGAAATGGTATCTTGGGCCTCTGCTTCATATAGTGTCATACTAAAAGCCAAATATGTTCTCTTAGTTGTTCAGGAAGCTCCGACCCACAATATTTTTGTGGATCGAGAAGCTTTTGATGATGCAAAAAAAAATCAGATAAAGGGTTAGTATGTAGATTTAATGGGTTTTGGTCGCATTTATCAGATCTACACAAGTGGATCTTTGAATCATGGAAACTCTTATTGTCGGAATATCTGACCAGTTATCCTATGGCTTGGGGTTTCTTTGTTGTTGCATTTGATAATGTCGAAGACAAGCAGAAAATTTGTGATTCTAGGCTTTGGTTTTGGGGCACCATTAGGCTTTTTTTGCAGCCTTAGACTCTCTTTTGATCTGGTATCAACATCTCAGCACCTGTTTGGGTTAGGCTTCTAAATCTTCTCCTGCATTTTTGGAATCTCTCAATGTAATCCTCTATTAAAAAAGTATTAGGGAAGTTTTATTGTTGTAGTCGAGTAGGAAAAACATATTATAAAACTACTTATGCACGAATTTGTGTGGAGATAGATTTCAGCAAGGGTTTCCCCGCTGAAATTAATTTGTCAACTCCATATTATGTGTCGACTCAGAAGATCAATTACAAGAATGTATTTTTTCATTGTAGAGCATGCTATGAAACTAGGCATGTACTCAAAAACTACCCAAAGCGTTTGCAGAACAATAATGTCCAGAAAAATAACTGGAGATCTATATGGTAGGAATGAGCTCAATACAAACATTACATGATATATAAGGCAAATGAATCTCAGGATGAGGAGGAAGCAAAGGAAATCCATGAAGAAAATACTAATAAAGAGGAATCTTCAAAGAAATCATCAATCAGTCAAAAAGAAGTGCGTGGAGACCCATTGGATTCAGCAGTGATGCAAGAACGACAAATTCCAGTGAAAGATGAACATCCCCTGAATCCCCAAGTAAAATAGCTGGAGGCAGATAAGGACGATTGGAAAATAACAAAGTTTGTGCATCAAAAGATTCACTAGACACAACAGAAACTGCAAATTGGATTAAAGTAGGGAAGAAAATAAAATTATTTCACTAAAAAAAACCAAATAGAGTGTAAATACATATTGATTTTAGGAGTTTTTTGGAAATTTTTCAGTGAGAAAAGATTAAGAAAATTTGTTTCATGGGGTAATCATTTAAGAGTTTGGATTTATCCTTTGTTCTAATCTTAAATTAGCAAATAATATTAACACTATTGAAGAAATGTAGCAATTTTGGACCAGATCCTAACTCTCTTTTTTAATAAAATTTTCCTAACTCATTTATTTAGAATAAAAAAATATGAAAATAATGGTTTGAATTGCACTTCCGTAAATCATTCCGATCCAAATCCCCTGCAACCAGGAGTGTACACAATATAACACTACAAATAAAATTTATATCCATGGGAACTGATAGAACAACGATTCTCATAATAAAGTGTAAGTGTACTCACCATTATGCTTAAATTAATGCTTAAGGGAAGAATGTAAGCATGTTCCTCAAGACATGTTGCAAAGAAGAAGCAATGTGAATCCAAGGAGTACAATCCAAGAACACTCTCTCCTACAACCCTATTACTGCACAAATTATATACATGACTCTGAATTGCGGTTAAAAAAATAAAACAATTTACAACACAGGTGAAACTACAGGTGTTAGGTCCCTATAATACTAGTGATTTCCCCATTACTATTGTAGTTGTACCCCTTATTAATATTTTTGTGCCCCTATTGTCCCCATATTGTTATTACTGTGCCCCATAGAATCCCTCTATTGTTATTTTTGTGCCTTTATATTATTATTGTTAGGTCGGCTTGCTTATATTGTAACCCCTTAGACTCCTATATATAGAAAGGAGGTTTTGTCATTTGTATCATCAAAGAATTGTTCATTTATGTAATGTAAAGGAGGTTTCCCCCTTGAAGAGGCTAAATTCTAAGGTGTTCATCTATCTTTTCTCTCTTTTTGTGAGCTGGTTTCATAACATTTGGTATCAAAGCTTTGGATTCTATGGTTTCGCTGCTCCAAACAAGTCATCGTGGCATTTGTGCTATAACTTTTCTTCTGTGATATTTCAGATGCTAAAATAAAAACCCATTTGGGATGAAATTTTTCTGAACCTTGGGTCCAAAATTCAGAGCATTTGGCGCTATATTTGCAGAGATATGATCTGAGGAAGTTGGCCTTTTTGCAAACTCCTGAATTAAATTCCAAACAGGTGACCTGGGGAAAATAGTCATAACTTTTGTTGTAAGCATCAGATTGAAATTTTGTAAGAAGGTATGGAAAGAGGAAGGTTTTAGTTCCTGTGTATATTTTTCAGATCCTAAGGTCAAAACAGTGACATGTGGCACTTCATACAAGTTTGTTCTTCTGAAAAGGTATATAATCAGGTAATCTTGGGAGATTGTACATAACTCTTTCTTGGAGAATATAAATTCAATCAAACTAGTGGCATTGGAAAGAGGACGTAGAGGGCTACTGCAGGTCGCAATTTTAGAACTGGAAGATCCGAAATTATAGAGATACATCAGATGCAATATCGAGCTCCTACAAAGTGAAAGAAAGGTGTGTAGATTTTTTAACTTTTTGCATAAGCTTGGTTTGAAAAATTAGTCTGAAGAAATTAAAAGGGCATAGTGAATCATTATTATCGGTAACTGATTCCCCGACGAAAGAAAATGAAAATGCCTAGTAAGCAACCTGAAAGCTCTAGCATGACTCATGAAGAAGAGGAAGAAATTCAACATGATATATCAAAATTACGAGACCAAGTGCAACAAATGTCACTCGCACAAAAAGTAACAGAATCTAAGAAGGATGGTTTAAAGAAAAATGTAAAAGCTAAGATGAATTATGTGGAAGCTAAGATGGACGATTTGAAGATAGATTTGAAGATAGGCATGGAAGATTTGAAGACAGATTTGACAAAGTTTCTACAAGAAATGCTTACTAATGGTGAAAGGGTAGTGGAGGAAACTCATGATGAGAACAAAATAAAGGTTAATCATGATTTCATAGACTCTAACGTTGGATCAAAGAACCACCATATTCCAAAAATCGATATAAGGAAGTTTGATGGCAAGGATCCCGTAACATGGATACTACAGATGGAGCAATTTTACGATCTCCATAATGTGCAGAACACACAAAAGGTATGTATTGAAACTTTATATTTGGAACCAAATCAGTTTGTATGGTATCGATGGCTTTTCTATCGTAAAAAAATTGTCACTTGGGCAATTTTTACGGAAGAAATGACAGCACATTATGAGGATACAAAAATCAACACCGTTTTTAGCCAATTGATAAGTCTCAAACAAAAGGGTTCAATGATGGACCACATTGAGGACTTCCAAAAATTGAACATAAGGGTAAAAGATATTCCAGAGGAGCATAGGATCGATGTGTTCATAGGGACTTTAAAGGATAATATCCAACATGAGGTTTTGCCTTTGGGAACCTAATTCATTGGAGAAGGCATTCAGGTTAGCAAGAAAAATGGAAAGCAAAATTATGGCAACCAGGAAGCCTACCACTCACAACTATAAAGATGGAAGTGTTGTTGCCCCTAGCATTCCACAACCTATAAGGTTGACACCACAACAATTGGAAGGAAAAAGAGCAAAAGGGCTATGTTACAGTTGTGATAGAAAATACACTAAAGGCCATAAGTGTGTTGAGAAGAAATTATTCTACATAGATTGTGAAGAGGAGGAAGAAAAGGAACAAGAAATGTCAAAAGAAGAGGATATACTCGAGGAACAAACCCTGGATAAAGAAGTATGAATCCGACCATATCTTGTAATGCATTGGCTCGAATTACCACTCCTCAAACTATCAAGATAGAAGGACATATCAAGAAGAAAAAGGTAATAGTGTTGATTGATTCAAGAAGTACCACAATTTTATTCATTGTAAGATAGCAAAAGAATTGAATTGCTTCCTATATCCAGCACCAGAGTGTCGAGTGATGGTTGCAAGTGGAGGAACCATAAATTGCTCTGGAAAGTGCCATAATATCAAGTTATCCATGGGAGAATATGCATCAAATATCCCAATGCTTTCCATTCCAATGGGAGGTGTTGATGTTGTATTAGGAGTCCAATGGCTACAATCCTTGGGTACAATAGCTTTTAATTTTCAAGAACTTTTCATGAAATTTTCTGTGGAAGGAACGGAAGTTGAATTAAGGGGTATTGCAGGGAAACCGGTAAAGATAATCAGCTCTAATGGTATGACAAAGCTTCTAAAAAAGGAACAAAAAGGTGTAATTGCAAAATTATGTTCGCTAGATGTTTCCACATTGGAATCATCTATTTCTACATATCTCCAAATAGTCTTGGAGAATCATTCCAAGGTATTTGAGACTCCCAAAGGTCTCCCACCTATTCATGATCATGATAATGCGATTCATCTGATTCTAGGAGGTGTTCCTCCAAACATCAAGCCGTACAGATATCCCTATGCCCAAAAGAGTGAAATTGAAAGTATGGTTGTAGAAATGCTAGAGGTTGGTATAATTCAACCGAGTCAAAGTTCTTTCTCTGTTCCAGTAGTATTAGTGCACAAGAAGGATGGATCATGGCACATGTGTCCGGATTATAGGGAGCTCAACAAGCTCACTATTAAAGATAAGTTTCTCATTCCTGTCATTGATGAATTACTAGATGAATTGCATGGATCAATTTACTT
>APFE031670070.1:46290-86828 GCA_000404065.3 Pinus taeda
ATTCCAAGGTATTTGAGACTCCCAAAGGTCTCCCACCTATTCGTGATCATGATCATGCTATTCATTTGATTCCAGGAAGTGTTCCTCCAAACATCAAGCCGTACAAATATCCAATTCCTATCATTGATGAATTATTGGATGAATTGCATGGATCAATTTACTTCACCAAGTTGGATCTTCATTCAAGATATTATCAAATCATAATGAAGACTGAAGACATTCTGAAAAAAGCATTTAAAACTCATGAGGGTCATTATGAATTTTTGGTCATGCCTTTTGGCCTTACCAATGCACCTTCTACATTTCAAGGTTTGATGAATTCCATTTTCAAACCCTTCCTTAAAAAATTTGTGTTAGTATTTTTTGATGATATACTAATGTACAGCAAGTCTTGGAAGGATCATGTTGAACATGTTGACAGGGTGCTACAACTATTGGAGGAGAAACTATTATATGCAAAAAGATCCAAATGTTTCTTTGGAGTACAAGAGGTGGAGTATCTGGGTCATATTGTATCTCATGAAGGAGTTAAGGTAGACCCTAGGAAAATTAAATCCATTAAGGAATGGAAAATCCCCACATCCATAAAGCATTTGCGAGGATTTCTCGAGTTGACAGGATATTATCGCAAGTTTGTTAAGAATTATGGGATAATAGCAGCACCTCTAACAACATTATTGAAGAAAGATGCATTTTCATGGACTCCAGAAGCAACAAAGGCCTTCAAACATCTTAAAGAGGCAATGTGCCAAGAACCGGTATTAGCTACACCGGACTTCACAAAAACCTTTATTGTGGAATGTGATGCTTCAGGAAATGGAATTGGTGCTATTTTAATGCAAGATGAAAGACCCATTTCTTTCGAAAGTTGTCCAGTCAAGGGAAAGTTTTTACACAAAGCTATTTATGCGAAGGAAATGTTGGCAATACTACATGCACTTAAGAAATGGCGACCCTACCTAATGGGAAGACGCTTCAACGTAAAAACGGATCATAATAGACTTAAATACTTTTTAGAACAAATATTATCCTCTGAAGAGCAACAAAAATGGGTCACAAATATGTTGGGTTATGACTTTGAAATCATCTACAAAAAAGGGAAGCAAAATGTTGTAGCAGATGCACTCTCAAGAAAGGATGAGGATGTGGAAGCATTGTTGTGCGCCATTTCTATTATCCAACCAGATTTGATAAACGAAACAAGGGAGGAATGGAAGAATGATGAAGAAGTGTGGGCACTTATTCGAAAGTTACAACAAGATTCCAGTACATCTGATACATTTAACTAGAAAAATGATTCATTATGGTACAAAGATGGCTTATACCTCTGTAAGAATTCCCAACTCAAACAAAAGATTCTTATGGAATTGCACACTTCTCCCTTAGGAGGGCACTCGGGATTTTTAAAAACTTACAATAGGGTTAAGAAGGAATTTTTGTGGGATGGCCTTAAATTAGATATTCAAAAGTTTGTGGTAGAATGTATTATTTGCCAACAAAATAAAGTGGAAACAATTAAGACCCCGAGTCTATTGCAACCTTTATCCATTCCAAGCCAACGTTGGGAGGAGATTTCAATGGATTTTATCACAGCTTTACCCAAGTCTGAGGGAAAGAGTGTCATCATGTGGTAGTTGACAGACTTACCAGTATGCACACTTTTGTGCATTATCACATCCATTTAAAGCCAGTACAGTTTCTACTGCATTTATGGAAACAATTCAAAAGCTACATGGAAACCCAAAGATTAATGTAAGTGACAGAGATCCCATTTTCACTGGAAATTTTTGGACAGAATTATTTTCTTGTCTTGGTACTCAGTTAGCTCATAGCTCATCTTATCATCCTCAATCTGATGGGAAAACTGAGATAGTAAACAAATGTTTGGAAGGATATCTTCCTTGCTTTGTATTTGATAAACATACACAATGGGTCAATTGGTTGCCTCTGGCTGAATGGTGGTATAACAATTCCATATTGCAACAAAAATGACCCCATTTATGGCACTTGATGGATATCATCCAGCATCCATCACATCATATTTAAGAGAAAATTCTAAGGTTCAAGCAGTGGAACATCACATCGAGCATCAACAACAAGTTCTCCAACTCTTAAAGGATAACCTCGTGTTGGCGCAAAATAGAATGAAACAATAGGCAAATCAACACCGCAGCGAAAGAAGTTTTGATGTAGGTGACTGGATATTCCTACGGCTACAACCATATAAACAAATGTCCCTCAAGCAAGCTAAGAAGGATAATAAATTATCACCAAAGTATTATGGTCCGTACAAGGTATTGCAAAAGATTGGTACTATGGCATACAAATTGGAGCTTCCTACAGCTTCTCGAGTGCACCCAGTTTTCCATGTTTCATAACATCAGGGGAGGTGGGGATAACTCTGCAGATGTCTTGTGGTTTTTTATGTTTTGTCTAGCCTAGCCTTTAAATTTAATGGAAAAAATAATAATAATAAAAAATAAAGTACACATACACTAATTGATTTAGTTATGTGTTCTTTAACCTCTAAAAGAATATAACAAAACTATATATAAAATATAGAATATATTCTTCATACATATTTTGTAATTAGTATCATCTATATTATATATTGTTCAATGGTTCTGAATTTTTTGGTCACTTTCTTCGTACATATTTTGTAATTAGTTTCATCTATGTTATATATTGTGTAAGAAGTGTAATTTTTTTATATATTTTGGTTATATCATATATATGGGATAGAAATTAAGTATAAGAGAAAAATATAATGTTGTTTTAAAATAATTATTATTGAACCTAAATTGGGTGTTTGGTGCAGGACAAGGGGATGGACACATTACTATTATTTCACCAAGCATTAAGGACAGTGGTTGTGGTAATGTATTATAACTCACTACTTCTTATATTCAAAGTTGTATGGTTCATTACTTCTTTTTGATGGTGAAGGCAACTCAACATGGCATTGGTTTAATGTCAATTCTTGAATGGAGATTCAAAAGATCTTGGTGGGAAATGCCATATCATCCTTGGCTGCTAGAGGTCTTCGTATATATAACATTTGGGCTAACATTTCGATTTTTCAGAGCAAAATAATTTTTTTTAAGGGTGATTCACAGACACTAAGTGGCCGCTACATCCACGGTAAAATCCAGGTACATCAACCCGAAGGGATCTACCCGTCAGCCAAACTAGCAAGGCCTAACAGCAAGGGCGTCGAGGAGATTTGACCCTATGACCTCCCGATAAGTGAGGTACTTCGCAATAGGAACTCGACCAACTGAGCTATTCCTTGGGGCCTCGGAGAAAAATAATTTATTAACACATTATATATATATAATATATATATATATATAATATATATTATCTTGCAAAGAAAAAGAAAATGGGACACATAACCCATACCTATTTTGCTTCTTTGATCTTTTAACATTTGAGCATTATCTTGCTTTCTCTTCAACATAGCCCTCACCTACACATTCCTAGTGTGCACAAACTCCAATACCTTTTATCTCTTCATGCAAAATGTGAGCCTTCACTCTTGTGTAAGAGCCCTTGAAGGTCAATCAATTTTGCATAAATTTCACCTCCATTCCCATGTACCCCCAACACCCATTTGCTTGATTTTGGTAACATTCTTCCAAAGAGGATATTATTATTGCTCTGTGATTGCTTGAGTAGATTTGCAGGCACTAGAAAAACCACTTTGAGAAGAGCCATGAATGTCACAAAAACCAAAAATAAACCACTCACTAAAGTTGTTGTTTTCCAAGCCCTTCCTCTTGTTGCCCATACCCTTCCTCTTGCTAGAAATGCCCAAGGTTTCATCCCAATGCTCCAAAACACAACTAAAATGCTTGTTGTTGCTATAGGAAGCTCTTCTTGTTAAAGAATATGTGAAAAAACACTGAATGGAGTGTTTTTAATAAAAAGGAAGAGGTTTCTAGGGTTTCTAGATAATTCTAATTTTATTCTTTTCTGGGGAATTCTAATTCTAAGTAGCTTTAAATAAAATTAGCTTAGGAGTGCAATAAAGTTGATGAAAAATGCATAATTAAATGTTTTTGGGCCATAGAAGGGACCTACACCCTTCTTTGTCATTTGAGTTAGCCCAAAATAGTGAGTTCACTCGCCAAAACATCATGAAATTTTGCCAAAATGACCCTGAAACATTGTCGGTTGTCTTGTACAACATTTCCAAATAGCAGCACACCGTACGATACAGTCAATGCCATTTTGGTACATTTTAGGTACTAATATTTTGCCCGGGGAGGCGTTTCCTGCAACATAGTATCCTCTCATCCATTCATGTAAAACACAATATCTCCTCCCATCTTCATCTTCAACCTCATTCTCATATTATGAAAATGAGATAAAACAGAAACCAAGTAAAATATGAAGGTTGGAGTAGGGGTCGAGAACATGATATCTCCCCCCACCTTCATGGTCACTATTACCCACCACTCGTGGGTAACACCCATACGAGATTTTTTTCTCCTAGATGGTCCTTAGCCGGTAGCCCTTTGTAGCCACCAAATAGCTCGATGTACCATTATCTTCGCCACCTGAGCTAGCCATTATGATTCCTCGCCCATTTCTTATGATAGTATGTTTAAAGGTGGGCCTTCCAACCCAAAAGGTATGGATTTTCATTATGTAGTTGGGTATCTTTGGTTACTTATCATGGAAAAACCTGAACATGGATTAGTGGGGGAATTCGGCGGAAAGAATGGGCTTTTTTTGTATTATTGTCTCCTTTGTCCAATTTGATGGTTAACCTTGTATCCTACTCTCATGGGATCTCCTTTATTGGCTACTAGATTTAGGGGTAGCACTACATGGAAACCTCGATTTTGGTTGTGTGGTCCCGCTTCCAGACAGCATATACATCACTCCCTTCCACTCATTACCACCCCTTTAACCATGTTTCACATCCAAGTCCACATTTGTCTATTGGGTCCACAAGAAGTTAGACTCCCCTCCCCTTGTTCACACTTTGGGTTGAGATTGGAACGATGCCCCAGAGGTTGATGCAGCTCAAAAAAAAGGAAAAAACACAGTTTGGCCACTCTCAACAAGAAAAATACCATAAAATGAACAACTTGGTCAGGACATACAAATTTAGCACATGGGCAAAATCCAACATGAGCTCTACCCTATATCATTATGGCCATCACCCTGGTTCCTAGGGCCCCTATATGAGCCCCCTACATCATTAAGCAACCCATGATTTTCCAAACCTCTAGTGGGCAAAGAAACTACTCTACCTAAAGGGGGTACTTAATGTTTATCTTACACTCCATGCTCTCATTCCCTGGAGCCCCGAGCAGCTATAAAGGAAAAATCAATAAAATCAAATGGCATATGAAGAAGGATGGAAAAAAAATGTTAGGGTAACTAATGTACCATGATCGCTCCATCCTTCATTCATACACCTAAGTCTGGGCTTCCCCTATCATAGCTACCCTTGTATTGTGGCATTTGGCTCAGACTCTTCCCCTGATGCCCCACTTCGTTCCATCATTATGTTACATGCCCCTGCCATTTGATGGATGTACCATGGACATGTCACCCCCTTAAAGGTTGAAACCACCTAATAGGGACCTCGGTCAACCTTCTTCTTGAACTTGGAGACACTTGCACATTCTAAAGCCCATTATGGAAGGCCATGCCACTATGAAGTTCCCACTTGGTTCCATGATTTGTAAGCTCATTTACTCGATTACACTAATTATTTATTGTGTTGTAAGGAGGGGATGCATTGAATTGTATACATGATTGTAGGTGGGTCTTCATCATGGGTTTGGACTCCCTATATGTGGTCCAAGTCCTCCAAAGGGTCATATTGGCATTTGTAGGGTGAAATTGAGAACCATGGGCCTCCACCATAGTAGAGAGGAGATTGCCACATCAAGGGATCCCTCATCTCCACTCATTGTTTGCTCGTGTTCCATTTATTTGACGACGATGATGCACCTGGACCACCTTGTTGATTTGGCTATCCTCTTGCACCACACTCTTGGCAGTTGATCCATGGCCTAGGTGAGGATGTGTCTCACCATGGGAAACACTAGGAGGGATTGCATCATTCTTCCAGCCCTTACAAATGGGATACAAGCTTTTTTTATCCATTTAGAGTCCCATGAGGATGTTTAGTGCCCCCATAGACACTTGGGGGCACTATGGGTCATTTGCATTGAAGAATCTAAGGCAATTAGTATTAGTAGGATTCTTTTAGGCTTCATAACAATTTGTGAAGTGCTTTTACAATTTATCTTAGCTTGATCTTATTATTATTATTAGTGTGTGTTTTCCTTACTTCATCAAACAGTTACCAAAAGCACAAGAGACAAGAACACAAGATGTTGCCTCTTAGCCAGGGAAAAACCTCTCCCACCTAGAGAGGAAAACCCTTTTGCAAATTTCTCTTATTGAAGCCTTGATTGACAAATTCCAAACAGTGGACACTTAAATTCAGTATGCTTCCAAGACCTTGTTAGTACTCCTTTTAGTCACCTTATGTTGATCATCCTTTCTGCATTGCTTTGCACTAGGGCTAGGGAAACTCAGTCCCTAGTCTAATAGCCCTTTATAATAAGCTTATTTTCAGCCTTCCTTAGATTCCTTTTTATCCTTCTTTGTACCCAGTTGATGCACTATGTCAAGCTCTCCTTCTTACTGTGGAAACCTTCCTTCATACTCTGTATATTTTTCAGTTTCTTCTAGGAATATCTGAGATCAAGGCTGAGACTGATATTGTCTCTCTTTTACACGCCTTGTAGTCTCTTACTTTTTGCTGTATGGTCCTTCTTCTCGTACTTCCTTTCAACTCTATATAGCAAACCCTTTACTGTTATTTTCCTGAAGTGAACTTTGATTATTTACTGTTCTTTCTACTGAAGTGAACTTCAGCTTATCTCAGAGATACGAGTTATGTACAGAACCAAACCAAAATGAGCTTATTATTGTGCTATATTTCCCTTTGCTCTTTGTTTAAATGCCTCTTCCTAATGCACTGAAACGTTGACTTCTTCCCGCACTTGATCTCAGAGCTTGATAGAATTGATTCCTCCAAATGAAAACACAAATCCTCCTTTACATAGGGACTGGCTCCCTCTTTTAAGTTGACAAGTCTTTTGTGGGTAGGCCGACTTCATCAAAGGGCATATTTAATCATACTTGAGCCAACTTTTTATGGAACTTCTTGACAAGGTCTTCGAGCATACAATTACTTCAATAGATTGTTCTTTTCAAGTGTAACAATACTTCATGTACATGACTCTAAAATATGTTTATGACTAGATGACATTGTAGAATTTTGTAGAATTTTTCTACAAATCAGCTAGCTCTGATACCATGTAGAACTTTTTCTACAAATCAGTTAGCTCTAATACCATGTAGAAATTTCCCACCTATAGATCAACCTGGTAATGCAATGTACTAAAGCAAAACACTTGAGCTACTTCTACAAACAATTTAGCGGAAGCTTAATCAACCATGAGCAACATCAATATGAACACATATAACTAATAAGAAGGAATCAATCACACATAACACAGAAGAATTTTCCCGGGGAAAACACCTGCCTAAAACCCCATCTCTGTATTATCAAACAAGTGGAAATATTGTATGGATTACACAAAGCCTTAGCTAGGAAGCTATCCAGCTCTCAATACAATACCTCTACTGCTCATAGACAGTCAAAGGCTTCTCACAAACCTTCTCCTCTGCCCTCCAAGCCTCCTATTTCTATGCACGGTTTTTCCTGGTCCTCTAACTGCAACCTGTGTGATTCTCACCTCACACACAACACTGACCTCTGAAATAACTGCACAAACCCGAAGGAGATAAATCCTCATCATGGATGAGCTTCCTTTATAGGAAAAATATTCATCCAACTGATAGTACATTGTCCCACATCTGATCTGAACTGGGTCTCTGACAGAACTGACATGCATCAATTATCCATGAGTGAAAACACAGTTATCTGAAACTAATAGTTGTCACATGCATGCAAGCATTAACAAACTATATCTCATTATTTTAACAACTTGTTAAAATAATCTAACTGGGCTTGACTAGTAAGAACTAAGTCAACTGATTCTCTCATTATAGAACTCATACTTAATTCCTCAATCAGTGGATAGAACTAATTGCATGTTCTCACAAAGACTTCAATTTGCTTTTCCATAACTAATTAACTCATGGAGATTAATTAATTAATATTTTAAACTATTGTTAAGACCAAATTCATTTTTACTTCATATAGATAGACCAAGGACTGTTATAAATAGGAAGGGACCCAGAAATGCTATTTTTATAGCTTTCTATTTTTAGCAGTTTCGCCTCTCACCCAAGGTTGGCCAATGACCTCACTAGCCAAACTGTTGTTTTTAGAGATGTTATTTTTAGGAGTCCTATTTTTAGCACATTCTAAATTTAATATTTCTTGTTGCACATTTTTCAACACTCCCTCTCAACAAGAAAGGTTTCCTCTCAAACCCGATCCTGTAACTTTGGAATGTTCTGCATGCAACACATCTACCCGGTCCACTTGGTCCAACAACACTTGGAACAAAAACACTCCCAACTGACCACTCTATTGGGCTAGAAAGATACTCTGATGCTATAGCTCTACCTGTTGCTGACAAATGCTCCCTCTCTAACATTTGTGCTACTACAACATCTCCATGCATCTCGCACCATTGCACACCTCTCTGTGCCACCTAACACTGTGCAAAACACTTGTGCATCTCGCATTGTTGCAGCCTGCTAGCTATGCGTTGTCCCTGGATTCCCTGCACTATCGCTCTCTGTGCCGCTCCATCCGCATCTGTCTCTACCCAATCAATCAGTTCCTGCTACTCCACATCGGGGCTCCCGTAGCAAGGTCTCATCCAAGAAGTTGGGTACCTCAAGGATCTTTCCCCTCCTCCTCGGGACAATCACTCTACATCACCCCACCTCCTACCTGGAGGTATGGCTGCGTGTGATCCCTCAGCCCATCTGGCTCGAAGTTTCCCCCTAATGGAGGTCTCTGCATGAGTGGATGCCTCCACTCTGTCTCCTCTCAGCTTCCCCTGTTGCAGCTGCTCCACAACCTCCTGAAGCTGCTGCACCAATCGTGGCTCCTCCACAATTGTCCGAGACTTCTTCTGGCGCTGCATGTTGAGAGATAATATACTCTCCCTCTCAACCACCAAGTCTCTAACATTTCCCTTGCTCCTCAAGGCTTTGCATGCATCTTGTACCTCAATTTCATACACGTTCTTGGCTAGCACACCAATCTATTTCCACTTTCCCGTCCTCACGAAATTTTCTAGGAAAAGCGCTGATTTTAAATCAGCAATATCTCCCTCATTCGAACTCCGATTCAGTCGATTTTTTTTTTGGGCATTTTTCTGCAAGGAATCCAAATCTGCTATTTGTTTCTGAAAATTTGGTACAAAAAATTTCAGATCTGCTCTACAATTTCTTGGCCCAAAACTCAAAACTTTGAAATCTCCTCTTCTTGTATATTGTTCTTCCTTGATCACCTATGCTCCGATAACATGTAGAATTTTGTAGAATTTTTCTACAAATTAGCTAGCTCTGATACCATGTAGAACCTTTTCTACAAATCAGTTAGCTCTAATACCATGTAGAAATTTCCCACCTGTAGATCAACCTGGTAATGCAATGTACTAAAGCAAAACACCTGATCTATTTCTACAAACAATTTAGCGGAAGCTTAATGAACCATGAGCAACATAAATAAGAACACATATAACTGATAAGAAGGAATCAATCACACATAACACAGAAGAATTTACCCGGGGAAAGCACCTGCCTAAACCCCATCTTTGTATTATCATACAAGTGGAAATATAGTCTGGATTACACAAAGCCCTAGCTCGAGAGCTATCCAGCTCTTAGTACAATCCCTCTGCTGCTCATAGACAGTCAAAGGCTTCTCACAAACCTTCTCCTCTGCCCTCCAAGCCTCCTATTTCTATGCACAATTTTTCTTAGGTCCTCCAGCTGCACCCTGTGTGATTCTCACCTCACACACAACACTGACCTCTGAAATAACTGCACAAACCTAAAGGAGATAAATCCTCATCATGGATGAGCTTCCTTTATAGGAAAATATTCATCCAACTGATAGTACACTGTCCCACATCTTATCTGAATTGGGTCTCTGACAGAACTGACATGCATCAGTTATCCATAAGTGAATACACGGTTATCTGAAAATAATAATTGTCACATGCATGCAAGCATTAAAAAACTATATCTCATTATTTTAACAACTTGTTAAAATAATCTAACTGGACTTGACTAGTAAGAACTAAGTCAACTGATTCTCTCATTATAGAACTCATACTTAATTCCTCAATCAGTGGAGAGAATTAATTGCATGTTCTCACAAAGACTTCAGTTGCTTTTCCATAACTAATTAACTCGTGGAGATTAAATTAATAATATTTTTAAACTGTTGTAAGACCAAATTCATTTTTACTTCCTATAGATAGACCAGGGACTGCTATAAATAGGAAGGGACCCAGAAATGCTATTTTTAGTAGTTTCACCTCTCACCCAAGGTGGCCAATGACTTCACTGGCCAAACTGCTATTTTTAGACATGTTATTTTTAGGAGTCCTATTTTTAGCACATTCTAAATTTAACATTTCTTGTTGCATATTTTTCAACAGACGAATCCGTAAAGACATCAAGAATAAGTATTTGACCTATAAAAATTTCTTTCTCATGAAACCCATGAGGAAAGCTTTACAAAAATACATTTTATCATCTTTGTCTTTTCATTACATAATTACTTAGTCAATATGAAGACCAAACCTAGTTACACTTTCTTCAACACTCCCTATTAACTAGGGAGGTATTCATTAGTCATTTCAAGGTGTTTGGACATTTTCAATCTGAGGAATTAACATAAGAGATCATATTGGCAATCCATATGTTCTAGCATCATAGTAACCAACATTGTTTCCACAGCAAGGCCTTGACTTACAGCTCTATCTCTTTCAAGATCATAGTACAATGTTGGTGATACCAATAACTATAGACACATTGAACATTGTCTCTCAAGGTTCATACCCACTCGGGTGTTCACTGAGTGTGACTATTCTTATCTTGGGTTCCCATCCCTCGAAGAATATCAGTCCTCTTGCCTACTCTTATCTTGGATGCCCTCGACATCCTCAAAGAGCATCAGATGCCATATGATTACCCAATCCTCCATTCTTTCTTCCCGGGTGAACATAATAATGATGTGTCTATCATGTGTCTACATTTCCATTCATGGCCTTCCTCTAGACTTACGGTTGTTTGTCATGGTCTATTGCATGACACATGAAATAGAAAAACACAAGTTTCACTCATTTGCAATCGAGGGTGACTTAATTCAAACTCCCTCTTGATCAGGGATCTATCAGAGCTCTCTCTTAGCTAAGGACTCTTCTATATATCAACAACTTCTTCTTCGTGGGTCCTTAAGCTGCTTGATCAACTTCTCTCCTTGACGTCATGAAATTTAGTTGATCTTCTTCCTTGTAGGGCATTATCCATCCATCACTTTCCTTCTTGGTTCGTTATGTCATTCCTTTCTTCATGGAAAGTGGCCTTCTTGATACATATTTTGAACCTTCGTCATATGGCTACTTCTTCCTCATCATGTTTCTTTCAAGAATTTCCATCCACCACATGGATGCTAGTTGTACTTGTATTTACAACTCTTGTGCTAGTAGCCATGCATGAACTCATCCAAATATTATTCAATAAATCAAAACATAACATTAAATCAAATTGTACCTTTCGAGATGGCTCTTCATCATGACATCTTCCTGTAGGTATCAGCATCCTGCATACATGTTGACACATCTCCCAAAGATATCCATTGTCAAGGGTCTTCATCTTTTTCAAACTTTCATTAGAGTCTTCATATATTTCTAGGAGATTTCCTAGTAAAATCTTCTTGGTCTTTTGGATGTTGATCACCTTCATCATGGTTTCATATCTCACGATCTCTTCCTTACTCACACATTCCATTTCCAGGAGCTTTCAATCAGAGTTTCTTAGTCAACTACCTCATACTTCATATGAGGACATATTATATTGATTTCATCTAGTGTTACTTATGCCTTCCTACATTCTTTCAGAGGAGGAGATCCTTTTTCTATTGATCATGCTTCTCAGGATAGAAGTAATGATCCATGTTACCTGCAACCATATGACATGACATTATAATATTGAATACAAGCATACATGCCTCATTTTACCTTTAGGTCATCCAGGCTTCTTCCAACAGCTTCCTTGATTGAAAAGATCTTCAATCCCTTGATTTGCTTCACGTCATCATACCATCGTCCCATGAATTGCATAAGTTGGAGTTCCTGATGAAACACTTTCTTCCTCTCTAGATTAGTGAACCCTCTGATGAGGATTCCATCAAAGAATCTCGAGGATCTTGCATATCCCCATCTGGCATATGTTTCCTTTTTTCCTTGATGTATGATGAACCTTGTCCTAGATGACATCTGCCTTTCCTTCAATGTTCAATGAGATTCCGAAGAGCTATATCCTTCATGTTTGACTGCCATGGATTTTGTCCCTTTTTTCCTTCATTATTCCCATGGTGATGTCACGAGATCTCGCTTCTAATGCTTCCATGATGCCATGATGCATCTTATTATCATTGTCATATCTTATAACATACGATCTAGGAGCTTATGATAGGACCTTTTTGTGAGGAATACTATCTTACTTACAGGAGATATTTGTTACTCCCTCTTTCCTTGGCCCTTTTCTTCAGCTTCCTCCATCTTTCTATAGCATTGAACCTTAACTATACTTATTTTGTCTTGCTTGAGGACTAACATTGCCTTCCTTTTCTACACATGTTTGAGTTATTTTAACCTTCAATATTTTTTCCATCAACTTGTCCTTCTCTATATTTCATAGAGACTACAAGTTGTTGAATGAGGTAACCTTCTTGTTCATGGATATTTGTTACCTTGCCAGTGCATCAAACCTTGCCAATGCATAAATGTTATGAAACCAGCTCACAAAAAGATAGAAAATATAGTTGAACGCCTTAGAATTCAGCCTATTCGAGGGGGAAACCTCTTTTACATTACACAAATGAAAAATTCTTGGATGATCCAAATGACAAGACCTCCTTTCTATATATAGGAGTCTAAGGGGTCATAATATAATCAAAGCCGACATAACAATAATAATTAAGGCACAATAATAAAATAGTGGTTTATAGGCACATAATAAAAAATCGGGTACACAATATAAAGGGGGTTTACTAATACAATAGGGGTTACTGTAGTATAGGCCTAACATGCCCCTCTCCTCAAAAAAGGGTTGTCCTCAACGCTTGAGTAGTTCTTGATGCTTCTGTATAAAATTCTTGTCCTCCCATGTGGAATATTCAGCGGGTAAGTTCTTCCAATTGATGAGATACTCTTAAATTGATCGATTTCATAGTTGTCGGGTTCTTGTTTCTTTGACTGCTCCAGGTTCCAATATGATTTTTCCTTCCTCTTCAAGTTCTGGCAATATTGTTTGAATTTGGATCTTCTACAAATTTTCAATGAGTGGCCACACTTCTTCGTCCTTCCCTTCATCCCTTGCTTCGTTTATCCAATCTAGTTGGATAATAGAAATAGCACAAAACAATGCTTCCACATCCTCATCCTTTCTTGAGAGTGCATCTGCAACAAAAATGTTCTTCCTTTTTCTGTAGATGATGTCAAAGTCATAACCCAACATATTTGTGACCCATTTTTATTGTTCTTCTAATGATAATATTTGTTCTAAAAAGTATTTAAGACTATCATGATCCATTTTTACCTTGAAGTGTCTTCCCATCGAGTAAGGTCGCCATTTCTTAAGTGCAAGTAGTATTTCCAAAATTTCGTTCTCATAAATAGCTTGCTTGAGATGTAGCAGTAAAAATACCCAATCACCTACATCAAAACTTTTTTCACTGCGATGTTGATCTACCTGTTGTTTCATTCGATTCTGCACCAAAGTGGCGTTATCCTTTAAAAGTTGGAGAACTTGTTGCTGATGCTCGATATGATCTTTCATTGCTTGAACCTTTTTCTTCTTGATATGTCCTATCTTCAAAGTTTGAGGAGTGGTCATTTCTTCCAATGATTTACAAGATATGGTCGGATTCATTTCTTGATGCTCAATGTGATCTTTTACTTCTTGAACATTTTTCTTCTTGATATGTCATTCTATCTTGATAGTTTCAGGAGTGGTAATTCCAGCCAATGCATTACAAGATATGGTTGGATTCATTTCTTCTTTCTTGATGTGATCTTTAACTTCTTGAACCTTTTTCTTCTTGATATGTCCTTCTATCTTGAGAGTTTGAGGAGTGGTAATTCTTTCCAATGCTTTACAAGATATGGTCGGATTCATTTCTTCTTTCTCTGGGGTGGGTTCCTGGTGTATATCCTCTTCTTTTGATGTTTCTTGATCATTTTCTTCCTCCTCTTCATAATATATGTAAAATAATTTATTCTCGGCACACTTATGACCTTTAGTGTATTTGCTATCATAGTTGTAACAAAGCCCTTTTTCTCTTTTTTCTTCCAATTGTTGTGGTGTAAACCTTGCAAGTTGTGGAAGGCTAGGAGAAAAAACACTTCCATAATTATAGTCGTGAGTGGTGGGATTCCTTATTTCCATAATTTCGCTTTCAATTTTTCTTGTCAACCTAAATGCCTTCTCCAATGAATCAGGTTCCCAAAGACGAACCTCGTTTTGAATGTTATCCTTTAAAGTCCCTATGAAGACATCAACCATTTTCTTCTCTAGAATATCATTTACCCTTATATTCAATTTTTGGAAGTCCTCGATGTGCTCTGCCATTGAACCCTTTTGTTTGAGGTTTATCAATTGGCTAAAGAAGGTGTTTCTCTTTGTATCCTCATAATATGTTATCATTTCCTCCGTGAAAATTGACCACCTGACAAGTGGTTTACGAGAACAAAGCCCTTTATACCATAAAAATTAATTTGGTTCTAAATAATTAGGTGCAATATGTACCTTTTGTAACACTGGTACACCATGTATATCAAAATATTTCTCCATCTGTAGTATATATATCGGATCCTTGCCATCAAACTTCCTCATCTCGCTTTTTCTTGATTTTAGGAGCTTTCCCTTGAAATGACTATAACTTTGTACTTTCAGATCTTTAAGTTCTTAAATTCCAATCTGTAATAGCCCTCTGAGTCCTCTTTCTAACTCTGCAAGTCTGATCACAATTGGATTCCTGAAGAAAGATCTATTCCTAATCTCCCGCAATGACCTAATTATAGACTAGTTCGATAGAGTGAACTTGTACGATGTTCCACGTGTCACTGTTTCAACCTTAGGCTCTAAAAAGTATACCCAAACAAAATACAGTTTGCCCTCTTTCTGTAACTTCTTACGAAATTTCAATCTAATGCTCAAAGAGAACATTATGACAATTTTCCCAAGGTCACATGTTTAGGATGTAATTCGGGAGTTTGCAAAAACAATAAATTCCTCATATCATATATCCGAAAATATAGCGAGACAAGATCTAAAATTTGGACCAAAGGTTTAGACGGATTTATTCTCAAGTGGTTTTTGTTTTACATTCTGAAACTTCGTAACACAAAAGTTATAGCGAAAATTCCATGATGACCTGTTTTAGATGAAATTTGGGAGCTCGCAAAAACCCTAACTTCTTGTGATCATATATCATAAAATACAGTGAGACGAGATCTAAAATTTGGACTCGAGGTTTAGCGAGATTTCATTTCAAATGGGTTTTTGTTTTATCTTTTGAAACATCACGAAAAAAATGTTATAGCGAAAATCCCACGATGACCTGTTTGGAGCAGCGAAACCCTAGAATCCAAAGATCTGATACCAAATGTTATGAAACTAGCTCACAAAAAGATAGAAAAGATAGATGAACGCCTTAGAATTCAGCCTCTTCTAGGGGGAAACCTCATTTACATTACACAAATGAACAATTCTTGGATGATACAAATGACAAGACCTCCTTTCTATATATAGGAGTTTAAGGGGTCATAATATAATCAGAGCCGACATAACAATAATAATGCAAGGGCACAATAATAACAATAGTGGGCTTCTATGGGGTACAATAATAACAATATGGGTACTACATGGGCACAACAATATAATAAGGGGTTTGTACTAATAAAAATAAGGGGTTACACTAGTAGTATACGGACCTAACATATTGCTACAGTTTCTCCAAACCCATTGAACCGGTCGGCTTCGTTGTGGAGTGGTTAGCGAAGCAACATGAAGCAGCATCTCGGAGAGCACCAGCAGTAGAAGCAGTGATAGCAGAGCTAAGCATACCAATGCGTGAAAAAGGGAATAGGAAGATTGTCACTCGCATGGAGGACGAGAAAAGCTGCAAGTTTTGAGTAGATCCACTTGTAGAGAAAGCAGCTATGGCTATATAGGCGAAGAGGCAGTAGCACGACAAGAGAATCATGCAAAGGTAGAAGGACAAGAAGAGAATGCAAGAATCAGAGAGGGAGTTGCATGAGCTGAGGGAGAAACTTTAAAAGGAACAAAAGCTGCGCAAACAAGAGAGGGAAGCGAAGCAACAACAAATATAGTAGGGGGTGCAACATGTGCAAATAGACGAAGCAGCGCCCGTACAAGTAGGTGATTCATCTGAACAACTGGTATCAGGTGAACAGGTGGAAACATCACAGGGGAAAGACTTTTCTCATGAGATAGAACAAGCACTTCAACAGATTGATGCAGACATGGAGTAGCAGCAGTTGGAACAGGACACCAACCTCATGCCTCCCCACAAAGAGGTCGACTCACCCGCTTCAATGCATCCAGATGATGAGTAAGTCTAGGATGACCAAGGAGGCACTGAGATCCTTAATGATCAGCCAGAAAAGGAGATGCATAACATCTCGTTTGATGAATCCCAACATAAAGTTGTGAAGTCTCACAAGGTTTCAACTCTGGAGGATCAAACATCTCCTGCGGAAGTTGAGGAACAAATGATTATGACTGATGTGCGCAAACATCCAGCCGCCTTGGCCGATGCAACCAGAGTGTATGCCAAAGTATTTAGCTCAAGTGTTCTCTTCCTAATAGTTGTGAATGAGCGAATGGAAAAGGAACTACAAATATCCAAGCAAGGAGGAGATTTGGTGATAATGTCCACCCGAACTGCACTGAAGAAGGCAATACTAGATGAAGTATTGTCCCTTGACACAATTATGCGAGCATTGTACTCCAAGTTTGGTACCATGTACAAGGAAGTCGTCCATCTCAACGAATGGAAACAACGATGTGCTAGAAGAGCACGTATCTTGATGAACGTGCCTGCTGCTATTGATGACATGAAAACATGGACGATGAAGTACAAGGGAGCCCCACTTCACTTGCCAAAGATGATGAGGGCCAATGCGGTCGAGTTGAAAGCACGTATTCTGAGTTAGATACGGAACTATGAGGACCTCCCACAACCCATCACTAGCATATAGGCTTCCCATGCACGAGAATTCAAGAGCATGGATTTTGTGGTGCACACACATGTGATCCCATCACTTGGGACTCTCACCCAGGCGAAGAAAAAGAAGCAGATCCGACTGGAGCTTGACTCATACTACGACGAGTTGATGCGCATCGCCAGCAGCCCAGACTTGCCTATCAGTGCAGACATCATGCACAAGTATGTTGCTAGTCTAGGCACATTGAAGACTATTATGTGCATGCTTTCAGACAAGTTAGACAGAGGAGCCCGAGCAGTGTACCCGGATGTTATGGACGCAAGGGTCAGATTTCAGACGGATGTCACTACGGAACACACGGAAACTATCAAGGACTATAGACTTTGGCATCAATATGTTCCCATTGATCAACATGAGGATGTTGAGCAGTTATAATTCTATAGTTGTCTAAGTTAGAGTGATGTTTAGGTTGGCTTGCTCAAGCAATTTTGTTCACATAGGTACATGTGCATTGTAATGTTGAGTCATGTCAAGTGTAAGTAAAGTGTCAATAGTGGACGTAACAGTCATAGAGTAGGTGAAGAGTCATGAGGGTAGTTGAATCGTCACAAAGGGGAATGTCAAGGGTCACCCCACCCTCTACTATAAATAGTCCCTCATAACTCATTGTAGAGGGGTCAGCCAAGATTCTGCTAAGACTATCTTGGAAAGAGCTTGGACAATATTGTAACGTGCCTTGGCTTCTCCACTACATGGAACTCGTTCATCTCTTTGGAGGAGCAAGTTTACATGGATGCATTGTATGATTGGAAATTACGCTTCTTTATATCATAAGAGCCAACATGTTTTCATGCATATGTTGTTATTGTAGTTGGATTGTTCCAGTTGTTGTAGCAATGTATGTTGTTTAACTTAGTGATCCGGATTTAAACAGGAACGCAACAAAATACAGAGGTAACCATATACACAAAGATGCAATGGAAAAAATACTTCATTTCACTAATGGAAAACACTGAAATAAGCTTACAACCAAAAATAGAAATAAACCAGCTAGGGCGATGGTAGCTTATCTCTGAGAAGAGATGTGGCAGCTACATGCCTCTAAACGGTTCTTAACTATGTTACAATGAGGCTCGAAGGCCTATTTATTGTTGAGAAACAATGGAAAACCCTTCACATTCCAAAACCTAACCCTAGAAGATGAAATGCCAAATTGTGGGCCCCGTTTTTGGGTAAGTTGGTACATCAACTTCCCAGGGTCATGAATTTGTCGTATTATCTCCATTTGACGCGCATGATAGCCCGTTGGAAAGATCTCTTCGAGGACTACGACGGAAAAGACAATTTTTTTGATACATAAATCGCTGGCAGTAGATTTCCCAAAAAACGTCGTTTAGGGCCTCAAAACGGCTCCGGAAGTTTAGGACCCGAAAAATTGCTAAAAATAGTAAATTGTGCTATAATTAAGGAAACTGAAAAAAACTGAAAAAAGCACTAGAGGGGATCCAAGTGGAATTAGCGGGTGGCCACCAATATCCACCTGGATCACGGGTAGACACAATGCACTAGCAGATGCCCTTAGTAGAAAGGGACAACTTGCAGCATTGGAGGGTGAAGACCGGGCAGCAAGGAGTAGAAGTCAAGTTCAGATGTCGGAAGAGATGCAAAACAAACTGAAGGAAAGTGTGGAAACCGATACTTTGGCACAGAATATAGTGAAGCAGATAAAGGAAGGGAAGACATGAAAGCTCTTTCTACGGGACGGTTACTTGTTCTTTGGAAACCGACTCTATGTTCCAAAGACATCTGGTCTTAGGAGGCACCTCTTGAAGGAGTGCCATGATTCTCCATGGGCTGGCCACCCAGGGCAGCGTTGTTCTTTGGCATTATTGGAGAGAGGGTTCTTTTGGGAGAAGATGTGGGAGGAGATGGAGGAGTATGTACATACGTGCATCATCTGTTAGCAGGACAAATCAGATACACAGAGGCAAGGGGGACTGTTGCAGCCTTTACCTATTCCAGAGAGGCCATGGATGAGTGTCTCGATGGACTTCATTGTTCAGTTACCACAGGTGCAGGGGTATAATGGGATCATGGTCCTTGTTGATCGTTTTTCCAAGTATGATGTGTTTGTTCCGACAAAGATACCTTGTGGATCTTAGCATACTGCCGAGTTGTTCTTTAAGAACTTGGTGAAGTATTGGGGGATGCCGTTGAGTATCGTGTTGGATAGAGATCCACGATTTACAAGGAGATTTTGGACGACATTGTTCAAGTTAGTTGGGACAGAGTTGTTGATGAGTTCGAGTTACCATCCACAGATAGATGGGCAGACCGAGCGTATCAACACATTGCTAGAGGACTACTTGAGATATTATGTCACGGCTGATCAGAAGAATTAGCCTGAACTCTTGGATATTGCTTAGTTTAGCTACAATATACAAAAGATTTCTGCGACGGGGTACAGTCCATTTGAGTTGGTGAATGGACAGATGCCGGTTGCACCGCACACCGTTGAGAGCACTATTCGTATGAGGAGTCCTCATGCGAAGAGGTTCATGAAGGCTTGGGAGGAGACCTTGGAGTTGGCACGGTTGCGCTTGCACGATGCTGCAAGGAGAATGAAGAAGTATGCTGATAGGGGAAGACGGGATGTATAGTTCAGTGTGGGAGATATGGTGTTTCTCACGATTACCGGGGAGCAGTTTCAGCCAGCCAAGGGGACGACCACCAAACTGACACGAAAGTATGAGGGACCATTTCGTGTGAAGAAGCGAGTGGGGGAGGTTGCTTACAAGCTGGAGCTTCTGCACCATATGCACATGAAACATCCAGTTTTTCATGTTAGTCAGTTAAAGAGATGGCGGCTTGATTCAGACCATCCAGAGAGAGCTGAACCACTGAGAGGACCAGCTGGGATAGTGGACAAACCAGGCTTGGAGTTAGAGAAGATACTGAGTTATCGCACTACAGGGATTGGTTGCCACCAGAAACGGGAGTACCTTGTCAGATGGAAGGGAGCACCGGAAGAGGAGAGTTGGGAATCGGACGACTCACTTTGGAAGTGGAAGAGGAAGATTGCGAGATTTGAGCGGAGAGTACTTAGACGTGCAGGATTGTCGAGGGTGACAATGATTTCTAGTGGGGGAGGATGTAACGCCTCAGAGCTGCGACCTGAGCGCACGCCTCTCACACGATGAGAAATGCGACTAAGTATGGCGAGCGCTCCAACATACGGAGGCGCGATGGATGAGCGCGCGGTTATGAGGGAGCATCGCATGTTTACACGACGAGTCAGGGCAAACTCGTTGGGCGAACCGACCGTGGCATGGTAGCATTGTTGGGCAAGTTGGTGGGGCGGTCCCGCACCATGGGCGGTCCGACCATGTATTGAACGCGAAACAGTGGTGAACGGACGCGAAGGTTGGGCGGTTGTGAGGGTCGGCCGAATGGCAGCCACCTCCCACAACACGTATAAACAAGTGAACGAAACGTTCGCAAGGATCATCAAACGATCAACTCACATCGCAGAGAAACGCACATCTAAGTGCGAAGGAAGTGCGAAGTGAGCACAGGTCGCACAAGGGGATGTGCCCGCCGAGTCGTGCAGTGATCGGTTGACAATGTGACGGGTCGGTGGAAACGACAACGCTGGGTAGGACTGAAGGAGGGCGTGGGTGAACGCTCGCCCGCCCGTTGGGTGAACGCACGGGCGAGGGCGTGGGCGACCCGCCCGCCCACGGTTGGAAGTAAACATCGAGAGCGCCGGGCAGCAAGATTGTGGTTCAGTTGGGAGTGCACGGTGTGCATGGGCACGCCCATTGTTTGGGAAAACGACGAGGTATTGTATATTGGGTGAAGGCGTGGGCAGACCGTCGTGCGCTCTTGCACGGGTGGGCGCCCGCCTTGTTGTAAACACCGGTTGAGTTTACTCCCGGTCATTGTAAAATTCTGATATATAATAAAAGATCATTCTTGTACATTGTTCTTGTTCTTGGTTTCATTTATCATGCACTATAATGGATTCCGCACATTATAATTAAAAGTGAAGTTTTTACAAGATTGTAGGCGTAGTTCGTAAAATAACTTAACTATGGAAACGGTTGGTTGTTTAGGCGGTGCCCCACCTGCTCAACTTAAGAAAAAAAGAGTTGGGGGCATGACACATTCGGTCGATTACGCCTTCGTTTGCCTCATGCCTACGAACAAAATTCGGCTTTTGGTGATGCATATCCTAACTACTTGTTTAAACAACGATCAATTTGCCTCATGCCTACGAACAAAATTCGGCTTTTGGTGATGCATATCCTAACTACTTGTTTAAACAACGATCAATTTGCATCCCCTGCCTATTGTTCTCTTTATTAATGCTCCGTTTTAATCCCAATACATATAGTGACAGCTTTGGAGAATTCTTGCTCTGCTGCAACGTATGTTTGTTTATGATTATTAATACAAAACATGCAGGTCCACACAAAGAACCTAAGACTATTACAGCATTTCACATTAGAAGATGTTTGTCTATGCTTAATAGTACATATTAGAAGATATTGGTCTATGCTTAATAGTACAAAGCATGCAGATCCATACCAAGAACCTAAGACTATTACATCCTTCATTGAAAAGGGTAGATCTTTTTAAAATCAACAAAATTTGGTAACAATTTCCCCAGGTAAGGCGGAAATGATCCAGATTTGTAATTAGTTTTTGTCTGTTTAACTTTTTGTTCTTTTAGTCTAATGCATCCAGATTTGTAATTAGTTTTTGTCTGTTTAACTTTTTGTTCTTTTAGTCTAATGCTTTGTGCTTCTTTGATAAGCATCGTGTTACTGATACAAAATTAGAAAGCAGATGATGTTCAGGTGCATGACATAAATTAAAAGAGATTTCAGGCGCATTACAGAAATTAAAAGAGCCTTAGAATTTCGCAAGTTTTCCTTTCTGTCAGAACCTTTACCCTTCACCAAACAAATATTTATGGGAATTGGGGAGGGAGGAGCCTTCTAATGCCTTCAAAAAATTATCTTCAGCTGTCTCTTGATGATAGAAAACTGTGGGTATTGCAACAAAGACGACTGATCTGCCACTATTGTTGAGCAGTGACAGCTATAACAGGGGCATAAAAAATTCTGATGTCATCCAGCTCAGCCTTGTTATTGCATTGTGGACACTACAAGTTTATAGAAATAGAAAATTACAATCCCCAAGATTTGGTTGCAACAAAAACATAGAAACTTAATCTTTTTGAAAAAGTTCAAATATATCTTTAACAAGATAAACTGTTATTTCCCTAGTTCAAGCATTTCACATTAGAAAATGTTTGTCCATTATTAATATTCACATTAGAAGAGAACGAAAAAGTGTAACAGAACCCAACACCTCACCTGTGAACAATTTAAATGATGTAGGAACACCTCTCTCTTGTGAAACCCAAAAAAAATATGACTTTTTTGACATGTACAATCCAGGATCTATAATAATTGGTCTAGCTCGATGATGCCTGCATAAAACGTTCTCATTGATGACTATTGTGGCAAAATGAGTTTATACATAGATGACCAAATATAGAAGGTATCATCCATCATTGCCCATTTCAATCATCAACTGCTAAGTTTCAAATTTTAAGCCACTAAACAAAATCTGTACTTACTCTTTCCATCCAATGTTGCTGGTGTGCTCAACGAAATTAAAATCCCTTGGCAAATATGAAAAAGTATGCAACAAATCTGTGTACAAGAAACATTGTCAAATCAGTCCCAATGTCAGGCAGGATTTTCACCTTAATATGATTTAGAAAGAAAAGGTAAGAAGTTCAAGTAGATCAGTTCCCACAGCCAATCTAATCTAGCTTAGTAAAAAGTTAAAACTACTCCAACCATCTATTTGTAAAATTATTAATTCAATGTGAAAATAAAATATTCAGTTTTTTCCAATTTATCATTTATGTGCAGATCAGATGTGATTTTTATCAAATAAGCTAAATTCTCTCTGATTCGGCAATGGGTTAAATGATCAATTCATCGTTTATAGATCTGTGCAGTCTGCACAAGTAACATGATCAGCTCAATGCCAATGTCAGGCAGATTTTCGACCTGAATATGATTAAAGAAGGAAAAGCAATAGATTCAACAAGGTCAGTTCCCACAGTCAGTCTAATCCAGTTTATTTGGCTTTTTCCAATTTATCTGTAGATCAAATGTGATAGCTCACTCTCTAGAAAAGATGGACTTCTGTCTGACTATGCTATAGGTAAATAATCAATTCTAATCCGGTTTACTCGGTTGTCCAATTGATGTGGAAATCAAATCTGATGAACTCTTTTTCCATGGAAAAAATGAACTATGCCTGAATGTGCAATAACTTATAAAATCAATTCAACGTACACAGAAGACCTATGACCTACCCTCTGTATCTCACTCTATCCATGTTCCATATAGGGAAAACATCACAAGGCTATGTGGACATGTAGGTCATAAAATAATTAGGATGATGTCTTGTTATGCCATCCATCATGGTTTCAATCTAGGGGAGACACGGATGCTATACACTATTTCTATGGAATAAGCTGAAGTCTTCTGATTGTGTAATACGCTACGCAATCAATTTAACAAACATCTACACCTGTATGCTTCCTAGCGTTTCACCCCACCACGTGAAATGAAAAAGTAAAATCAATAGTGCTGCTCGATGTGATAGGAGGTGACGGGATAGAGATTAGATGCTTCTGTTTGGCTAGGATTTTGTAGGGATAGATGGTGTCTCTGTGATCACCCTTCTTTCCACTTATACAGACCTGAATTGAAGTTTCTAAACCAGACAAGCTTTTTCCATGGCAATCGACCAGTTTTTGCTTGCCTTTCGTCTCTTCTCATTTGGCATCCTACTCTTTTTCATTACAAGAAATCGAAGCAATCGGCCATAACAAGGTCCTGTAATATATCCTGTAATTGGTATCCTGTGGGATTTTTTCAAGAACAGGGACAAGGTTCTGGAATGGACAGTGGATATTCTTTCCAGAATCCCTTCCCACACATGTATGGTCTAGCGCCCAGGAGGCGTCCCAGGCTTTATCACTGAGAATCCCTCTAATGTGGAGCATATTCTGAAAGCCAATTTTTAGAATTACCCCAAGGGAGAACGCTTCAGTTTCTTTCTCCACGATTTCCTGGGCAAGGGGATCTTCAACACTGATGAGGAGCTGTGGAAAATGCAGAGGAAGGCTGCGAGCTATGAATTCAATACCAAGTCGCTTCGGAACTTCATGGTGGAGGCTGTTTAGTGGGAAATCAAGAACCGGCTAATGGTGGTGCTCAAGAGCGCATGCGAAGGGGGAGAGATCATAGTCTTGCAGGACGTTCTGATGAGGTTTGCATTTCTTCAATATCTGCAAGGTTGCATTCGGTGTCGATCCCAGTTGCCTCCACCGTTCTCTACCCAGGTCCCAATTTGCAGAGGCTTTTAGCGATGCTCTTGATATTAGCGCTGGCAGGTTTTTTTCCATTTTCCCCTTTCTGTGGAGAATCAAGCGAAAGCTTGACATCGGTTCTGAGAGGCGGTTAAGAGAAGCCATAAATGTAGTGAACAAATTTGCCATGGACATTATTTGTTCCAGGAGAAGTGAGATCTCTGAAGGGCATATGAGGGAAGAGTTTCTTTCAAGATTCATGGCGGCAGCTCTGTCTGATTGGGAGCTATTTGAGACAGAATGCGATTAGAAAGGTTCGTAGAAGATGGCAATGGCGGGCGAAAAATCGGAATTATTCATCGGAGATATGGTGGTTAGTTTTATGAACGCTTCCGAAGAAAACGTCACGAATTTCTCAAACGCCAACTAAAAATTAAGTAACCGAACCGCCTTCATGAATATCCATGAACTCTGTGGGCGGTTATGCCCATCAGCTTGAGAGCGGTTATGTCCGACGCCACGTGTCATCTTGAGAAACAAAGGGATGATGAAGGTCCCTTTCAAAGAAGGCCTATCAGCCTGGGGCATAAAGAATCCTGGGGCATAAAGAATTCTGATGTCATCCAGCTCAGCCGCCTTGTTATTGCATTGTGGACACTACACGTTTTACAGAAATAGAAAATTACAATCCCCAAGATTTGGTTGCAACAAAAACATAGAAACTTAATATTTTTGAAAAGGTTCATAGGCTTACCAGCTCACTTAACATCAAGACCATGGAAATCAACAATTGCGAGGTTGAATAATCTTGCAATTTGTCCACATTTTCCATTCAATTCATCTAATTCCATGGACATTGTCAATTGAAGCCTTTTTGTGATAGCAGGTGCTGGATTAAAGCCTTTTTGATCAGGTGTACTAGTCTATGTTGATGGGTTTATCAAGAATGCCATCCAAAATGTGACAAAGCTTTCCTCAGGTTCATATTAGGTTTTACTTGGAAAAATATATAGATAAATACCTTAGGCTACCAAAACAGTGCCAGAACAAGAAAAATATAACTAATCACACAGTCTGGAAATCATTATGTTATTAGACAACGTATCTATTCTATAACATAATTGCTTAAATTCATAAGAGTCGATCAAATATACGAATAGTTACATAGAAAGTGTTCAGCCTAACATCTAGTATAGTAGTATTAGAAAACCATAACAAATATAACAAATCACATAGATGTGAGTCATTAACAACCAACAATTACAAAAATGTGTATCATTGTAGTGGAATAAAGCAATTCTCATATATGTGACTTTTATCACAGATGGGCACACAATCACAAAGAAACAACCCAATGGAATAGATACAACCGATAGGGGCTGACTGAGAATGTTGAGAATGTTACAATAAGCCAAGGAAATTCCCAAACGAATTCTTAACTGGAGAATATTAACGCTAAGACAATAGCTATCAATTAACATAGTTCGATTGAGTTGCTTGAGAGCATCACTCTCCTGATTAAAGAAAAAGACTTCTGAAGGAGCACAACTCAGTGTTAAGATCCGTGTGCAAACTGGTTTCCAAGCCGAGGCATATCTTGAAATCTTAAATTTAAGTGTTGTACCAGACAGGGTTTACCATGATGTAAGAAGTGGATCAGGTGAGGTAGTGAATGGTGTGATAGTTGAAGACCTCATACTCATCTTTCTATCAGTCTGTTGTGACAACATACATGAAGTTACAGGTCTGGCCCTTAATAACATTGGTAGAAAACATACAGTAAATGAATCCCCTCTTCTCCCCCCTCTTTCTGTTAAATGCTTTAAAGGAGGAAACCAGTTTCACTCCAACCAATACAAGGATCTGCAGTGACAACATTTGTGCCTTTGAAATGTTTTTTGAAGAGCTCTACATATGCTACAGGAACTGGTAGGGTCAACCTAGAAATTGTCCAGATAAGGATTGATGAATGTCTCTTGCTTATGTTGTTTGGCCGACCTCCAACTAAGAACAGCTCACCTTGGATTTTATAGCTTCCATTTTCTTTTCTGGTGTGTAAATTTATTGGCGGATATTGGAGAGAAATACAAGGATTATCTACACGTTTGTAGAAAAACAACCCAAATTTCCCTTTTTGCGGAGTTAGGAATGTTGCAATGAAGAGGATAGCTATTTAGTGTGTATATTTAATGGCAGATATAATACAAGGATTGTCTACACGTTTGTCGAAAAACAACCCAAATTTCCCTCTTGGCGGAGATAGGAATGCTGCAATGAAGAAGATAATTGTTTAGAGAAGAATAATAGTTTGGTTGAGCTGAATTTAATGTTCGTAACCATCTCCACCGATGGGCCGGTATGTGAAGGACCTAAATTGGGCAGATTGGGAATGCTAGAAGAAGTCGGAGGAGTTGAGCATGATTTTTGCAGGGGTGAACCACAGAGACCAGGGTTTCCCAGAAACGCTGCTGGGCCCTGATTAGCTAAGGCTCCATTCTGAGGAATAGCTCCAGTGAGCTTGTTGTAAGTAAGATCTATGCTTACCTTTTCAGGCATATTACCAAAACTTGCAGGGATTGAGCCTGTAAAGAAGTTGTTGGAGAGCTGGAGAGTGCTTTGAAGATGTGTTAGATTACCAAGATTAGGAGGAATGGATCCATTGAGGAGATTGTATGATAAGTCCAACTGTTGGAGAATGGGGAGACTGTTTCCCATTCCTCGAGGAAGCAGCCCCAAAAATTTTTATTGTTTAAAACCAGCCTCCTCAATCTAGTGCAATTGTTGATTGCCGGGGGGATGATGCCCACAAATGAATTAAAAGATAAATCAAGGTTCTGAAGGTACCTGAGCTTTCCAATTTCTTCGGGCAATGGACCTGTAAGGGAATTCCCATTAAAAATTAAACTCTGAAGACCTCCTGCATTGAAGAGCTCGCGAGGCAGGCTTCTATTGAGCCTGTTGTGTCTCATATTGACACGGCGAAGGTAAACAAGCACTCCTAGCACAGATGGGATAATACCCACAAGCTACCTCTTCGGAATAATAATCCCCACAACACGGAGCTCTTTATCATGCCCAATCTGCATACAGAGGATCCCATTCCAAGCGCAGGGGGTCTCTTCAGAGGCATTCCAGTTGTCCATGGAGCCTTGTGGGTCTTCCAATATGGCAGTTTTGAATGCAATGAGAGCAACCCCATCCCTGTTTATGCCGAAAACATTACGAAAACTAAGATGCAAAATAATGACCCAAAGAAGAAACCAATTGATGAATTTGGATGTCATTCTGTAATTTGCACGATTGACAGTTTCAGGAGAAGTAAAAACTCTTAGAAGAACAAACCCACAAGAGCTCTGTTAAAAACAGTTAGAACCTTGGATTCCCAGTGTATCTTTTCTTCAATAAACACTCACGACCTCTTGCCATACAAAACACGGGTATAAACTCCAGTCGGTACCTTAAAAGGCTCAAGAAACATAATAAATGCGTGCATTGATGGGAGAAACCAGAATTCTAACCACGCCTAACAAACGCCCAAAACCTTGTACACATGTCAATGAGGCTGTTGTTGAAGAAATGCCAAGTGTCAACCTCAGAATGAAAGGGACGACGAAGGTCCGTTTCAAAGGAAAGGCCTATCGGCCTAAATATGGTGATTGAAAGCATAGAGCTATAATAACATTTCCGTGTTGTGGGGATTATTATTTCTGTGTTGTGGGAATTCCCTTACAGGTCCATTGCCTGAAGAAATTGGAAAGCTCAGGTACCTTCAGAACCTTGATTTATCTTTTAATTCATTTGTGGGCATCATCCCCCCGACAATCAAAAATTGCACTAGATTGAGGAGGCTGGTTTTGAACAATAACAATTTTTGGGGCTGCTTCCTCGAGGAATGGGAAACAGTCTCCCCATTCTCCAACAGTTGGACTTATCATACAATCTCCTCAATGGATCCATTCCTCCTGATCTTGGTAATATAACCCATCTTCAAAGCACTCTCCAGCTCTCCAACAACTTCTTTACAGGCTCAATCCCTGCAAGTTTTGGCAATCTGCCTGAAAAGGTAAGCATAGATCTTACTTACAACAAGCTCACTGGAGCTATTCCTCATAATGGAGCCTTAGCTAATCAGGGCCCAGCAGCGTTTTTGGGAAACCCTGGTCTCTGTGGTTCACCCCTGCAAAAATCATGCCCAACTCCTCCGACTTCTTCTAGCATTCCCAATTTGCCCAATTTAGGTCCTTCACATACCGGCCCATTGGTGGAGATGGTTACAAACATTAAATTCAGCTCAACCAAACTATTATTCTTCTCTAAACAGCTATCTTCTTCATTGCAGCATTCCTATCTCCGCCAAGAGGGAAATTTGGGTTGTTTTTCGACAAACGTGTAGACAATCCTTGTATTATATCTGCCATTAAATCTACACACTAAATAGCTATCCTCTTCATTGCAACATTCCTAACTCCACAAAAAGGGAAATTTGGGTTGTTTTTCTACAAACGTGTAGATAATCCTTGTATTTCTCTCCAATATCCGCCAATAAATTTATACACCAGAAAAGAAAATGGAAGCTATAAAATCCAAGGTGAGCTGTTCTTAGTTGGAGGTCGGCCAAACAACATAAGCAAGAGACATTCATCAATCCTTATCTGGACAATTTCTAGGTTGACCCTACCAGTTCCTGTAGCATATGTAGAGCTCTTCAAAAAACATTTCAAAGGCACAAATGTTGTCACTGCAGATCCTTGTATTGGTTGGAGTGAAACTGGTTTCCTCCTTTAAAGCATGTAACAGAAAGAGGGGGGAGAAGAGGGGATTCATTTACTGTATGTTTTCTACCAATGTTATTAAGGGCCAAACCTGTAACTTCATGTATGTTGTCACAACAGACTGATAGAAAGATGAGTATGAGGTCTTCAACTATCACACCATTCACTACCTCACCTGATCCACTTCTTACATCATGGTAAACCCTGTCTGGTACAACACTTAAATTTAAGATTTCAAGATATGCCTCGGCTTGGAAATCAGTTTGCACAGGGATCTTAACACTGAGTTGTGCTCCTTCAGAATTCTTTTTCTTTAATTAGGAGAGTGATGCTCTCAAGCAACTCAATCGAACTATGTTAATTGATAGCTATTGTCTTAGCGTTAATATTCTCCAGTTAAGAATTCGTTTGGGAATTTCCTTGGCTTATTGTAACATTCTCAACATTCTCAGTCAGCCCCTATCAGTTGTATCTATTCCATTGGGTTGTTTCTTTGTGATTGTGTGCCCATCTGTGATAAAAATCACATATATGAGAATTGCTTTATTCCACTACAGTGATACACATTTTTGTAATTGTTGGTTGTTAATGACTCACATCTATGTGATTTGTTATATTTGTTATGGTTTTCTAATACTACTATACTAGACGTTAGGTTGAACACTTTCTATGTAACTATTCGTATATTTGATCGACTCTTATGACTTTAAGCAATTATGTTATAGAATAGATACGTTGTCTAATAACATAATGATTTCCAGACTGTGTGATTAGTTATATTTTTCTTGTTCTGGCACTGTTTTGGTAGCCTGAGGTATTTATCTATATATTTTTCCAAGCAAAACCTAATATGAACCTGAGGAAAGCTTTGTCACATTTTGGTTGGCATTCTTTATAAACCCATCAACATAGACTAGTACACCTGATGAAAAAGGCTTTAATCCAGCACCTGCTATCACAAAAAGGCTTCAATTGACAATGTCCATGGAATTAGATGAATTGAATGGAAAATGTGGACAAATTGCAAGATTATTCAACCTCGCAATTGTTGATTTCCATGGTCTTGATGTTAAGTGAGCTGGTAAGCCTATGAACTTTTTCAAAAAGATTAAGTTTCTATATTTTTGTTGCAACCAAATCTTGGGGATTGTAATTTTCTATTTCTGTAAAACGTGTAGTGTCCACAATGCAATAACAAGGCGGCTGAGCTGGATGACATCAGAATTATTTATGCCCTAGGATTCTTTATGCCCCAGGCCGATAGGCCTTCTTTGAAAGGGACCTTCGTCATCCCTTTGTTTCTCAAGATGACACGTGGCGTCGGACATAACCTCTCTCAAGCTGATGGGCATAACTGCCCGCAGAGTTCATGGATATTCATGAAGGCGGTTCGGTTACTTAATTTTTAGTTGGCGTTTGAGAAATTCGTGATGTTTTCTTTGGAAGCATTCATAAAACTAACCACCATATCTCCGATGAATAATTCCGATTTTTTGCCTGCCATTGCCATCTTCTGCGAACCTTTCTGATCGCATTCTGTCTCAAATAGCTCCCAATCAGACAGAGTTGCCACCATGAATCTTGAAAGCAACTCTTCCCTCATATGCCCTTCAGAGATCTCACTTCTCCTGGAATGAATAATGTCCATGGCAAATTTGTTCACTACATTTATGGCTTCTCTTAACCGCCTCTCAAAACTGATGTCAAGCTTTCGCTTGATTCTCCACAGAAAGGGGAAAATGGAAAAAAACCTGCCAGCGCTAATATCAAGAGCATCGCTAAAAGCCTCTGCAAATTGGGACCTGGGCAGAGAACGGTGGAGGCAACCGGGATCGACACCGAACGCAACCTTGTAGATATTGAAGAAATGCAAACCTCATCAGAACGTCCTGCAAGTCTATGATCTCTCCCCCTTCGCATGCGCTCTTGAGCACCACCATTATCCGGTTCTTGATTTCCCACTGAACAGCCTCCACCATGAAGTTCCGGAGTGACTTGGTATTGAATTCGTAGCTCGCAGCCTTCCTCTGCATTTTCCACAGCTCCCCATCAGTGTTGAAGATCCCCTTTCCCAGGAAATCGTGGAGAAAGAAACTGAAGCGTTCTCCCTTGGGGTAATTCTGAAAATTGGCTTTCAGAATATGCTCCACATTAGAGGGATTCTCAGTGATAAAGCCTGGGCCGCCTCCTAGGTGCTGGACCATACATGTGTGGGAAGGGATTTTGGAAAGAATATCCACTGTCCATTCCAGAACCTTGTCCCTGTTCTTGAAAAAATCCCACAGGATACCAATTACAGGATATATTACAGGACCTTGGTATGGCCGATTGCTTCGATTTCTTGTAATGAAAAAGAGTAGGATGCCAAATGAGAAGAGAAGAAAGGCAAGAAAAAACTGGTCGATTGCCATGGCAAAAGCTTGTCTGGTTTAGAAACTTCAATTCGGGTCTGTATAAGTGGAAAGAAGGGCGATCACAGAGACACCATCTGTCCCTATAAAATCCTAGCCAAACAGAAGCATCTTATCTCTATCCCGTCACCTCCTATCACATCGAGCAAAACTATTGATTTTACTTTTTCATTTCACGTGGTGGGGTGAAACGCTAGGAAGCATACAGGTGTAGATGTTTGTTAAATTGATTGCGTAGCGTATTACACAATCAGAAGACTTCAGATTATTCCATAGAAATAGTGTATAGCATCCGTGTCTCCCCTAGATTGAAACCATGATGGATGGCATAACAAGCCATCATCCTAATTATTTTATGACCTACATGTCCACATAGCTTTGTGATGTTTTCCCTATATGGAACATGGATAGAGTGAGATACAGAGGGTAGGTCACAGGTCTTCTGTGTATGTTGAATTGATTTTATAAGTTATTGCACATTCAGGCATAGTTCTTTTTTTCCATGGAAAAAGAGTTCATCAGATTTGATTTCCACATAAATTGGACAACCGAGTAAACCGGATTAGAATCAATTATTTACCTATAGCATAGTCAGACAGAAGTCCATATTTTCTAGAGAGTGAGCTATCACATTTGATCTACTGATAAATTGGAAAAAGCCAAATAAACTGGATTAGACTGACTGTGGGAACTGACCTTGTTGAATCTATTGCTTTTCCTTCTTTAATCATATTCAGGTCGAAAATCTGCCTGACATTGGCATTGAGCTGATCATGTTACTTGTGCACACTGCACAGATCTATAAACGATGAATTGATCATTTAACCCATTGCAGAATCAGAGAGAATTTAGCTTATTTGATAAAAATCACATCTGATCTGCACATAAATGATAAATTGGACAAAACCGAATATTTTATTTTCACATTGAATTAATAATTTTACAAATAGATGGTTGGAGTAGTTTTAACTTTTTACTAAACTAGATTAGACTGGCTGTGGGAACTGATCTACTTGAATTTCTTACCTTTTCTTTCTAAATCATATTAAGGTGAAAATCCTGCCTGACATTGGGACTAATATGACAACATTTCTTGTACACAGATCTGCTGCATACTTTTTCATATTTGCCAAGGGATTTTAATTTCATTGAGCACACCAGCAACATTGGATGGAAAGAGTAAGTACAGATTTTGTTTAGTGGCTTAAAATTTGAAACTTAGCAGTTGATGATTGAAATGGGCAATGATGGATGATACCTTCTATATTTGGTCATCTATGTATAAACTCATTTTGCCACAATAGTCATCAATGAGAACGTTTTATGCAAGCATCAGCGAGCTGGACCAATTATTATAGATCCTGGATTGTACATGTCAAAACGTCAGATGTTTTTTGTGTTTCACAAAAGAGAGGTGTTCCTACATCATTTAAATTGTTCACAGGTGAGGTGTTGGGTTCTGTTACACTTTTTCGTTCTCTTCTAATGTGAATATTAATAATGGACAAACATTTTCTAATGTGAAATGCTTGAACTAGGGAAATAACAGTTTATCTTGTTAAAGATATATTTGAACTTTTTCAAAAAGATTAAGTTTCTATGTTTTTGTTGCAACCAAATCTTGGGGATTGTAATTTTCTATTTCTATAAACTTGTAGTGTCCACAATGCAATAACAAGGCTGAGCTGGATGACATCAGAATTTTTTATGCCCCTGTTATAGCTGTCACTGCTCAACAATAGTGGCAGATCAGTCGTCTTTGTTGCAATACCCACAGTTTTCTATCATCAAGAGACAGCTGAAGATAATTTTTTGAAGGCATTAGAAGGCTCCTCCCTCCCCAATTCCCATAAATATTTGTTTGGTGAAGGGTAAAGGTTCTGACAGAAAGGAAAACTTGCGAAATTCTAAGGCTCTTTTAATTTCTGTAATGCGCCTGAAATCTCTTTTAATTTATGTCATGCACCTGAACATCATCTGCTTTCTAATTTTGTATCAGTAACACGATGCTTATCAAAGAAGCACAAAGCATTAGACTAAAAGAACAAAAAGTTGAACAGACAAAAACTAATTACAAATCTGGATGCATTAGACTAAAAGAACAAAAAGTTAAACAGACAAAAACTAATTACAAATCTGGATGCATTAGACTAAAAGAACAAAAAGTTAAACAGACAAAAACTAATTACAAATCTGGATCATTTCCGCCTTACCTGGGGAAATTGTTACCAAATTTTGTTGATTTTAAAAAGATCTACCCTTTTCAATGAAGGATGTAATAGTCTTAGGTTCTTGGTATGGATCTGCATGCTTTGTACTATTAAGCATAGACCAATATCTTCTAATATGTACTATTAAGCATAGACAAACATCTTCTAATGTGAAATGCTGTAATAGTCTTAGGTTCTTTGTGTGGACCTGCATGTTTTGTATTAATAATCATAAACAAACATACGTTGCAGCAGAGCAAGAATTCTCCAAAGCTGTCACTATATGTATTGGGATTAAAACGGAGCATTAATAAAGAGAACAATAGGCAGGGGATGCAAATTGATCGTTGTTTAAACAAGTAGTTAGGATATGCATCACCAAAAGCCGAATTTTGTTCGTAGGCATGAGGCAAATTGATCGTTGTTTAAACAAGTAGTTAGGATATGCATCACCAAAAGCCGAATTTTGTTCGTAGGCATGAGGCAAACGAAGGCGTAATCGACCGAATGTGTCATGCCCCCAACTCTTTTTTTCTTAAGTTGAGCAGGTGGGGCACCGCCTAAACAACCAACCGTTTCCATAGTTAAGTTATTTTACGAACTACGCCTACAATCTTGTAAAAACTTCACTTTTAATTATAATGTGCGGAATCCATTATAGTGCATGATAAATGAAACCAAGAACAAGAACAATGTACAAGAATGATCTTTTATTATATATCAGAATTTTACAATGACCGGGAGTAAACTCAACCGGTGTTTACAACAAGGCGGGCGCCCACCCGTGCAAGAGCGCACGACGGTCTGCCCACGCCTTCACCCAATATACAATACCTCGTCGTTTTCCCAAACAATGGGCGTGCCCATGCACACCGTGCACTCCCAACTGAACCACAATCTTGCTGCCCGGCGCTCTCGATGTTTACTTCCAACCGTGGGCGGGCGGGTCGCCCACGCCCTCGCCCGTGCGTTCACCCAACGGGCGGGCGAGCGTTCACCCACGCCCTCCTTCAGTCCTACCCAGCGTTGTCGTTTCCACCGACCCGTCACATTGTCAACCGATCACTGCACGACTCGGCGGGCACATCCCCTTGTGCGACCTGTGCTCACTTCGCACTTCCTTCGCACTTAGATGTGCGTTTCTCTGCGATGTGAGTTGATCGTTTGATGATCCTTGCGAACGTTTCGTTCACTTGTTTATACGTGTTGTGGGAGGTGGCTGCCATTCGGCCGACCCTCACAACCGCCCAACCTTCGCGTCCGTTCACCACTGTTTCGCGTTCAATACATGGTCGGACCGCCCATGGTGCGGGACCGCCCCACCAACTTGCCCAACAATGCTACCATGCCACGGTCGGTTCGCCCAACGAGTTTGCCCTGACTCGTCGTGTAAACATGCGATGCTCCCTCATAACCGCGCGCTCATCCATCGCGCCTCCGTATGTTGGAGCGCTCGCCATACTTAGTCGCATTTCTCATCGTGTGAGAGGCGTGCGCTCAGGTCGCAGCTCTGAGGCGTTACATCCTCCCCCACTAGAAATCATTGTCACCCTCGACAATCCTGCACGTCTAAGTACTCTCCGCTCAAATCTCGCAATCTTCCTCTTCCACTTCCAAAGTGAGTCGTCCGATTCCCAACTCTCCCCTTCCGGTGCTCCCTTCCATCTGACAAGGTACTCCCGTTTCTGGTGGCAACCAATCCCTGTAGTGCGATAACTCAGTATCTTCTCTAACTCCAAGCCTGGTTTGTCCACTATCCCAACTGGTCCTCTCGGTGGTTCAGCTCTCTCTGGATGGTCTGAATCAAGCCTGCATCTCTTTAACTAACTAACATGAAAACTGGATGTTTCATGTGCATATGGTGCGGAAGCTCCAGCTCGTAAGCAACCTCCCCCACTCGCTTCTTCACATGAAATGGTCCCTCATACTTCTGTGTCAGTTTGGTGGCCGTCCCCTTGGCTGGCTGAAACTACTCGCCGGTAATCGTGAGAAACACCATATCTCCCACACTGAACTGTACATCCCGTCTTCCCCTATCAGCATACTTCTTCATTCTCCTTGCAGCATTGTGCAAGTGCAACCGTGCCAACTCCAAGGTCTCCTCCCAAGCCTTCATGAACCTCTTCGCATGAGGTCTCCTCATACGACCTGTGGTCTCAACGGTGTGCGGTGCAACCGGCATCTGTCCATTCAACAACTCAAATGGACTGTACCCCGTCGCAAAAATCTTTTGTATATTGTAGCTAAACTAAGCAATATCCAAGAGTTCAGGCTAATTCTTCTGATTAGCCGTGACATAATGTCTCAAGTAGTCCTCTAGCAATGTGTTGATACGCTCGGTCTGCCCATCTGTCTGTGGATGGTAACTCAAACTCATCAACAACTCTGTCCCAACTAACTTGAACAATGTCGTCCAAAATCTCCTTGTAAATCGTGGATCTCTATCCAACACGATACTCAACGGCATCCCCCAATACTTCACCAAGTTCTTAAAGAACAACTCGGCAGTATGCTAAGCTCCACAAGGTATCTTTGTCGGAACAAACACATCATACTTGGAAAAACGATCAACAAGGACCATGATCCCATTATACCCCTGCACCTGTGGTAACTGAACAATGAAGTCCATCGAGACACTCATCCATGGCCTCTCTGGAATAGGTAAAGGCTGCAACAGTCCCCCTTGCCTCTGTGTATCTGATTTGTCCTGCTGACAGATGATGCACGTATGTACATACTCCTCCATCTCCTCCCACATCTTCTCCCAAAAGAACCCTCTCTCCAATAATGCCAAAGAACGACGCTGCCCTGGGTGGCCAGCCCATGGAGAATTGTGGCACTCCTTCAAGAGGTGCCTCCTAAGACCAGATGTCTTTTGAACATAGAGTCGGTTTCCAAAGAACAAGTAACCGTCCCGTAGAAAGAACGTTCATGTCTTCCCTTCCTTTATCTGCTTCACTATATTCTGTGCCAAAGTATTGGTTTCAACACTTTCCTTCAGTTTGTTTTGCATCTCTTCTGACATTTGAACTCGACTTCTACTCCTTACTGCCCGGTCTTCACCCTCCAATGCTCCAAGTTGTCCCTTTCTACTAAGGGCGTCTGCTAGTGCATTGTGTCTACCCGTGATCCAGGTGGATATTGGTGGCCACCCGCTAATTCCACTTGGATCCCCTCTAGTGCTTTTTTCAGTTTTTTTCAGTTTCCTTAATTATAACACAATTTACTATTTTTAGTAGTTTTTCGGGTCATAAACTTCCGGAGCCGTTTTGAGGCCCTAAACGACGTTTTTCGGGAAATCTACTCCCAGCAATGTTTCTACCTAAAAACTGTCTTTTCCGTCATAGTGCTCGGAGAGATCTTTCCAACGGGCTATTATGCGCATCAAACGGAGATAATACGACCAATTCGCGACCCCGGGAAGTTGATGTACCAACTTACCCAAAAACGGGGCCCACAATTTGGCGTTTCATCTTCTAGGGTCAGGTTTTGGAATGTGAAGGGTTTTCTATTATTTCTCAACAATAAATAGGCCTTCGAGCCTCATTGTAAGATAATTCAGAGGCATGTAGCCACACATCTCTTCTCAAAGATAAGCTGCCATCGCCCTAGCTGGTTTATTTCCATTTCTGGTTGTAAACATATTTCAGTATTTTCCATTAATGAAATGAAGTATTATTTCCGCTGCATCTTTGTGTATATGGTTATCTCTGTAATTTGTTGCATTCCTGTTTAAGTCTGGATCAGTGGTATCATAGCGGTCTGCTTTTTCTCTGTTTTTCTTTGCATGTCCCCAACGAGATCGGGATATAAGGAGTTAGAGCTTGAACTGGTCGAACCTTTGCAAGACCAACCTCGCAAATCCCAACGGCCTCCCATGGCGGATGGAAAGAAAGACGAGGGGGCAGGAGATCCTATCAAAATCTTGCTCGAAGAAGTCCTCGAGCGGCAAAGGAACGCGATGATGGATAGCTTTGCGCAGATCCTTCAGCGGCTACCCAGAGGGTGACGCATCGGCTTCCAGCAGCTACTCTGGAAATTCCACGCCCTTTAAGGTACAAGCAAATTTTGAAATCCCCATCTTCGAGGGTAAAATAGACGCAGATGCAGTAGATAAATGGTTAAATCTGCTAGATGGGTATTTTTCTGTTCATGAATTTTCAAGTCGGGAAATGATCGTTTTCGCTTTTCTCAAAGCAGCCCCTTACGTCAAGGACTGGTGGGAAACCTACTGCGAGCAGAAGGATGAAAGCACAGGCTCACTATTTTCGGCCGCACCCACTTGGAATGACCTCCTGGATGCCATCAAGGAGCAGTACTACCCTGTCAAAAGCTATGAGGACAAATACATCAAATGGACCACACTGCGGCAGGGAGGAGATCAGGATGTTTCAGAGTTCACAAACATTTTTCATACCCTTCGCACACAGCTGGGTATCAAAGATTCTGAGCTGCATCTGGTACTCAAATACCGTGGCTGCCTACACAGATACATCCAGGAAGAGATGGAGTTCTTGAACATCTCCTCACTCAGAAAAGCATACCGATATGCTTTCAAAATCGAGCAAAACTTCAAACAGAAGAATCGAGACTTTGGATCTGCAAATCCGAAGCCCAAAGGACAAAGCCAAGGTGGGGTGACCGAAGACAACCCGCCGAAGCCGCAAGAAAATAACAATACCACGAAGCCGAAGAAGGACACAGGAAAGTGGTGTGAGTTCCACAAGAGTCCCACTCATAACATAAGTGAGTGTCGGACCAAGCAGTCGTTGGTGGCTGAGTTGAAGGCTTCAGAACCATATGGATGTTCTGACCCTGAGCCAGAACTCGACAAGGGGAATGGCAAAGGGAAGCAAATCATTGATGCGGATCCCAACGCCACTGTTGCTACTGCCAAGATCCAAAAGAATGAGCCCGGAGAGCCAGAGGAGGGGGAACATCTTTTCCACTCACAGATGTGGGTGAAGGGTTCGCCGCTGCAATTCATTGTCGACAGTGGCAGCCAAAAGAACCTTATTTCAGCAGAGGTCATGAAGCGGTTGGGCCTACCGACTACACCACACTCGCAGCCGTACAGTATCGGGTGGCTTCATGAAGGACGAGATCTCAAAGTTCGCCAACAGTGCCGGTTTCCCTACAGCATCAAACCATTCACAGACAAGGTACTGTGTGAAGTTACACCTCTGGATGTTTGTGATGTACTATTAGGCCAGCCATACTTGTGGAGGCGACATGCTGTGTATGAGTCAAGGCTTCGTGCTGTCATTATTTATTTGGATAATTCATTATACAGGATACTGGAGGTAGCCCCACCTACCGCCGCCTCTTTGATCATTGCTAAGAAAGGCAGCAAGCTCATATCACAGACTAGGAAATTCATCTGTATGGTTCACCCCCAAAGTAAGGGGAAGATCGTTGCTACATCCATGACCCCCGCAAAGGGTTCCTCCACGCAGCAGCAACAACAAAGGGATACAGTCATGACAGAACACAGAAACAACTTCTCCTCACCCACAGGGGTACCACACAAGTTTCAGGTGGACAACAAAGTCTGGTTGCATCGACAGAAAGAACGCCTTACCAGAACCCATCAGAAGCTCAGAACACTCCAACATGGTCCTTACACCAGTACCAAGGCTACGGGAAACAATGCTTTAGCGCACATCATTCCTCCATTCCTTCGCCTGCACCAAGTGTTCAATGTACCGTCGTCGACCATGCCTTCCACCATTGCTGGACACATCAGAGATTGCAGGACAAGTTCAGCAGATGGAGGAACTCAACGCAATGGGGACCATTGCTTCCTAAGGGGGGAGGAATGATCCAGGTGGATATTGGTGGCCACCCACTAATTCCACTTGGATCTCCTCTAGTGCTTCTTTCAGTTTTTTCAGTTTCCTTAATTCTAGCACAATTTACTCTTTTTAGCAGTTTTTCGGGTCCTAAACTTCCGGAGCCGTTTTGAGGCCCTAAACGACGTTTTTATGGGAAATCTATCGCCATCGATTTTTCTGTCTAAAAATCATCTTTTCCGTCATAGTCCTCGGAAAGATCTTTCCAACGGGCTATCATGCGCATCAAACGGAGATAATACGATCAATTCGCGACCCCGGGAAGTTGATGTACCAACTTACCCAAAAACGGAGCCCACAATTTGGCGTTTCATCTTCTAGGGTCAGGTTTTGGAATGTGAAGGGTTTTCCATTGTTTCTCAACAATAAATAGGCCTT
>APFE031670070.1:86848-148057 GCA_000404065.3 Pinus taeda
TTCCGGTTGTAAGCATATTTCAGTATTTTCCATTAATGAAATGAAGTATTATTTTCGCTGCATCTTTGTGTATATGGTTATCTCTGTATTTTATTGTGTTCCTGTTTAAATCCGGATCAGGTATAATCTATAACTTATTTCCCAAATTAATAATAACAATGGGAGGCCTGGACTCATACACAACATTATGCTTCCACAAGTATGGTGTTAGCACCATGTTTGAACCTTTACCAAAAAAGGTTATTTTACCTAAGTCCCTAAGATTTCCCTAAGTTAAAATAAAAATAGCCTATCTCAAGCATACAATTGGTGCTACGAAAAATTTTCGTAACACTCATTGAAAAAATCAAAACTTAGGTTTTCAAGTTGTCAACCCTATCATTTCAAGTTCCTAGGTATTTTTTCGTAAATTTCTATCCATTTATATCCTTGATGTGACATCTAACAAAAATTTGAAACCCAATAAACAAATCTAAAATCAAACCATAAGAATGCCTAGTTTTCCCTAAATGATAATTTCCAACATTCGAAGAAGACCATTTATAGAGCATAAGAAGGTTTCGAAGGGTTTATAGTGTCTAGCAAGTGAGATCTGGTATTGCACCAATCATTTTGCAACTCCCAAGGGATCCTGAACTTAAATTATCAACCGGGTGTTCATACCAACTTACAGGAGAAAATGTTGTATGCACAATAGGATAGGTTCTACTCATGCCACCTTCATCCTTGACATCAAATAAAGGTGTTCAAAGACCATTCCACCAACTTAACTATAGTGAAATCTCCTAATGAAACTAATTTTAACTATGAAAGTGAAAATTCCATTCATTTAACTTGTAGACGCTAATTAACATTACATGAGAGGGAAAGGGCTAATTTACTTGTAGAAGTGAAGCTACTCTATTTTGCACATTTCATCAAATAAATAACTTGCATTTATCATTGATCTATTTAACATTTCCTTCAAAATCAGAAATATAACTTGTAAAATGCTTGTCAATAAAAACACTAATTCTAATTTTTTTTGAAGTGAGGAAACGATGAGGTTAGAGTGGTTGAAGAGCTCATATTAATCATCAAATCACAAGTTGGGGGTCATTATTCATATTAACCAAGGTGAGGCCGATGTGTGGAGCAAAATAGGTGGAGGAAAATGGTGCTACATGCCTAATACAAGTGTTGGTACAGGAGGTCCTCTATTGCTACACGAGGCCTTGTATTGTTACAAGAGGGGTTCCAAGAGCCTTTTGGGGGTGGAAATGGTGTCTTGAGGGAATGAGAAGATGTATGAAGTTAGGAGGGAGTGAATAAAGGTTGTGTAAGCCTCCTAAACAAGGCTAGGTCCTCGTGGAGATCTGTCTTGCACCAAGTGGATGCCCAAGATGGTCTTAATTTCCTAAACAAAATGACCGTGGAAACAAAGTTTGAGAGAAGTGTGAAGGGTAAAGGGAGAAGATGGAGAATTCCAAGTGGAGATGAAAATGTGTGCCTATGCCTACATATATACACAACCCCACAACTGGCCAAATTCAAGTATTAAATGATCATTAACACAGTGATATAAACTCTCGTGGAAAATATGAGTTGAATTAGACTAACATCTATTCTATTTCATAACACTACTCTCACCACTAAATTAACTCCTAAGTTGCAAAAGGTACTGGGTGAAAATATAAAGTTTGGTTACACTTTTGGGCTTTTTTTGAGAAAAAAATATCATTTTTAGAAGTTCTTCAACTTCCAACAAGCCAAAGCAATTTTTCTATTTAGAATATTATTTTACAATAAAATGAAAACGTATCTGAAATTTTATTAACTTTCTATTACTTAGTTTTTGGAGTTTTTTAATTCACATTTGATATGTCAACTTAGCAATTGTTTGATTGTGTGTTCTTTAAAATTGAAGGGATTTAGAAAATAACATGTTTTTTTAGCACTAGTGTATTATCTGTTAACTTCACATTTTTGAAAAAACATGTGTTGCGACAATATAGACAGACTCTACTTCGATATCATTATATTTACAAAACCAACTAATGCACATCATAATTACTAGAATTTTTGGAATTGAACCAATATGAAAACTACATATTTTGAAGATGTTTAACTGAGTGTCAAGTTTCTCAACATATTAGTTATAAACTAAAAATATAAAAACTACTCATTACAGAAGACTAAATCATAATGACCTTCAGAAATTGTTTGCATACATTTCATTAGAAAATTAATTAAAATTAGCAAATTTATATGAAATAACATAAAATTTAAATATACTAAAAGTGCATCCAATTCTGAAAATGTTTGTATTGGTTCTGAAAGTAAATTCATCAAATTTGATGGAGTTTAACCATTTTGAAGTTGGAATTAAAGAGTTGTAGGTTAAAGTAGTCTGGATAAACTACATCCACATTCGACCAAACTAGTGTTTGTCATTGATGCTTATTAAAATGAATGGAAAAATAATTCGACCAAATTAATCTAAAAGTTTGGCTGATTTTTTTGAAAAGTTCAGGTGAAAATCTGTCAATATTTTTCGCCAACCACAAAAATGAAATATTATGACCCTTCATAAAAATAAATTTCACCCAAATGATATAAATAAATGGAGTGAAAACATTATTTTTACACTCTTTCATCATTTGGAGTGAATTTTTAAAGTGAGAGTTTTTAAAGTAAGTATTTTGCGCTCAATTTTTAAAGTGAGGTTTTGGGGCCTAATTTATAAAGTGTTTTGGGCTAAATTTTTAAAGTGAGTTTTTTTTAAAGTAATTTCTTTTGGCTAAATTTTGAAAGTGAGCTTTTTATAAAGTAAATATTTTGTGTTGAATTTTTAAAGTGAGTTTTTTGGTCAAAATTTTGAAAGTGAATTTTTTTTGCAGAATTTTGAAATTGATATTTTTGGGTTGGATTTTAAAAATCTACATAGATTGAATTATCATGGGAAATAAAATAAATTAAAAAAAAAAATATGATCGAACAACAGACATTGAGGCTCGTACAGAATACGAGATAAATTATTACAAAAGAATTAAGGAAGAGCGCTTTAGTATTGAAAGAGAAAATAAATCTCAACTAGAAGTTGAAGCAGGTATTTAAATCTAAATATTATAAATGATATTTAAAATTTAACTAGTGTATTGTGAAATTTAATTTTTATTTGATGAAATAATTTGAAAAATATCTTTCAATGTAAATGAAAAGAGATATTCCTCATAACATTGACGATGAGATTGAAAATGTTAAAACACAAAGTGAAAAAGATAGTGAACCAATGATTGATGATGTTGTTGAATATGTTGAAAGAGATTCAAGTGAAAAAGATGTATCACCATCAAGTATGTATATATATTTCATGTTTATTATTGAAATTTTACATATTTATTAATTTCAATTTCATTCAAACTCTATTTTTTAATTTAATTATTTAATGAATATTTATACTCATTTACATTTAATTTTCATACGTACAAATGAAATCAATATCGATGATGAGATGTTAGAAAATGTTGACACTGACATATATGGAGATAAAAAGGCTAACCATGTTATACGATATTGTTTTAAGTTCATTATTGAGATTTTTTTCAAAGATGAAAGTGTGACAGTTCAGGCTCAAACTTTAAGAGGTCTCTTAACATCAAAGAAATTCAAAGAAGCTACAACTCTATTGGGTACTCAAAAAGCAACGAATGATAAAAAGGTGAAGGAAAATGTGATTCAAAATATAAATAGTGCTCTAAAATCAATTGGAAGATCTAGAAAGGAAAATGATATAGATATGCATAGAGAAATACAAATGGAAATGCTTTCATCAAGTACCAAAGAAAATTGTCTGGTAAAATCTACGGAAAAAGAATTAGGGACCTCACAAAAGGCATTGTACAAACATAGGAAATTTTGATTGGAAATAGGTGTAAATTATTAGCTCTCATGTTTGACAGATATTTGTAGGCAACCATACAAAGATAGACTTGGAGAAGATTCAAGTATTGGGGGTTTTCTAGTGCATTATATTATATATCATTTTTTGGGATTCAACTGCGTTAAGTAAGTCATTCATCTATGACCATTTCCATGAGGTAATCGTAACTCACTAGCTTCTCATGATTTTTGAATAGTCCACTTAACACTCAATACATCGGGTGATGCTCACAGGGGTGAAAAGCGTGGGATTGAAATTAGTGAAATAAATCACATAGCATCAATCATCATTTCCGGGGCTTGCCCCCAGTAACTGGGACTTCCCAGGAAGTCACCCATCCCAGATTGCCTCTCGCTCAAGCACGTTTAACAATGGAATTTTCCCCACAATCGAGCCCACTTAACTTGCTACCCCATTTGCAAAACCTTAGTGAGTATTGTGCCTCATGAACCATTCAAGTAGAGTTCCCTTCACTCTTTTTAATTAAGTATTGGGGGTTTTCGTAGTGCATTATATCAGATATCATTTTTTTGGATTCAACTGCATTAAGTAAGTCATTCATCAATGACCATTTCCATGAGAGATAGTCGTAACTAACTAATTTCTCATAATTTTTGAATAGTCCACTTAGCACTCATTGCATCAGGTGTTGGCTTGTTGGAGCCTGGCCCAGTTTCAGAGGTGATTGAGCCATACAAATCCTAGTAATATTAGCCCTCTCGGCAACAGTCTGTGGAGTGCAGACTGAGGTCTCACCCTAAGTAGTATGGGAGGGTGCTAGAACCAGGTTTCTGCAACCTAAAGATGTCTGATGGTTTCAAGTTGTCCACAATTTGACCCTGTGTGCACGTGGCTATGCACGCTTACTTGTACCTTGCAGCCTAAGATGTTGCATTCACGTAGCCCTACTTGACGGCCAAACAATGCTATTACCTAAGTCCTTATTCATAGCCTGATATTAGCTGATTAACTTAACTTATTTGTATGCTTTTAGTTATACTTAACAATATTCACAATTCACATAAGTGTGCACAGTAAATAAATAATAGAATTGAAAATGATATCAAGCATGAAATAACATAAGAACAGATACGCAAAATTCAAATAAAAATCGTCTTTATTATTCTTCTTCCTTTGGTTACAGAATCTTTTTAGGCCTCTATGCACTCAGCTGCAAAGCCTCTTCCTACTACTACTACCCAAGATGCACTTAGACTCTTCTTCTATTCTTCATTATCTTATTCTATCCATTATATTCTATCCCCCATCCCTCCTTTACAACTTAGAGCCTCTCTCTATTTATACAATCCCATGGTCCATGGACCATGGGTAGGCTGACATTACATTCAAAATTAGGGCTGACAGCCCTATGACTCTAACATACATTTCATGCCTGCAATTCACGGGGCTTTACAATGATATTACTCAAAACTTCAGCTTTGAGTCCCAAAACATGTTGTGGGGGGGTTTCCATGCCCAACAGGCCCCAACACAAACATCGGGACTCGTCCTCAAGTCACTCTATCAGTGTGGCGATCTTGGCGCAGAGTTTCCTCCAATCGGTCTCGAACAGTCTTGATGTCCGTAGTGCACTGAGCTTCTTCTTGTTGAACTTACTGCATCCATTCCTTTGAAGCCTCTATTTCTGACATGCTTCCCTGCATATGCACATGCATCCCCTGAATGTGCATGAGCTTCCCTTCAATATTTTCTGTGATTGTGAAGGCCTCGTTAACCCATGGCTAGACACGCTCCTTGAGAACTGCTTCCTTATGGCACGCTGCATCCACCTATTCCTTTAATGCCTTGGCTTGTTGCATCCTCATAAGCTGCTAAGTGAGGACTATGGTCTACATAGTCCCTATGATGTTGTCGTACCACTACTAAAGTTTGCCTGCCTCTATCTCCAGCGGCCGGATGTTGGGATCCTCCTGCAAAGTTGTGATGACGTCCAACGCCTGTTCCAACATATTTATACAATCGCGAATTACAAATCCAATATATTCCAACCCTATTGCAATAGTGCTCGCGTGATGTTCTCTAGTTTTTGAGGGAGTGGATGGATGCTCCTTCAACCGTATCTCTACGATCAGGAGATTCAGATCTAGTGGCACCCTTGTCATCTCTTCTCTTGCATCGTAGACTCCACTTGCCAAACTATGGATCCATGCTTCTATTGGTAGATTTGCTACAATGGCTAGCTCTAGGATGCGTCGACAAGCATCATCTACCGTGTGCACCAAATGTTTATTTTGCAACACCAACTCATCACACTGCAAGTTTAGTTGTTCTATGTAAGTTTTATGCTCACTAAGAACCTGGATCGAGTGGCTCTCCATGGCCCGCAAATCTTTCATTATCCCATTTTGTAATTCATATAGTGTTTGTTAGGGAAGGGAAACCACGTTAAGGCCAAGGTCTTTCATCATGCTAAGTGTCATTTGATCCATCACATTGGACAACACTAATTCTCTCTCTGGAAACATTATTGTGTTGGACATCCTCGTGTGCAACATTTGTTCGCCTGTTCAACTTCCTACTACAACATGTGTTGACAAGGTGCCTTCCTGAGTGGGTTGCACCTATAACTCTTGCAGCTGCACCATGATTGCCCCAAAGACAGTCTGATGCTCCTGCACGGACTCCTAAATTTTTTCACTTGTGACATCATGAACCGTATCGTCGATGTCATGGAGATCACCTTCGATTAAGGTGATCGGGTCAATGGCAAACTTTGAGGCCTTGACCTTCTTCCTTGGGCCTGATCTCTCCGTAATGTGCAACCACTTTAACTATGTGGATGTGGCTCCTAGGTCCATGCTCCCTTCTACTATTTCTATTTCTTCTGCCTCCTACCTTGAGGACGTTGCTTGGCCCTCATCTGCCTGTGCTTTTGCAACTTCTACTGTCTACACTGTTGTTGCTGCTTCTGCAGCCTTCTTCAGCTCCTTGGCTTGCTGCGCCACTTCGTGTACTGCCCTTACCTCAACTAATAATTTTTCATTCCACCATCTCTCTGCTAATTGAGTGACATGCAGCTTAGCATCATCCATTTTCTTTTGGGTTGCTGCCTTCTCTAGTTTTTCTGGTCTGGAGCGCGCCATTCGGGAGGCCATGTCTCCAAGACAGTAAAAATTGCATCATCACTGGCTACTATTAGAAAATTATATATTACAGAGCAATGGAACACATAGAATATTATAGAAATATAAACATTGAAAATGCATAAAACTAGAGAGACATAGATATACGTGTTTCACCTAGTTTGGGCTACGTGCACCCCAAACAGCTAGTCCTTCCTTTCTATTATACATCAAAATGAGGATACACAACCTGTAGTATATCGACTGTAATATCCTCTGTTTTCTCTCACAGTCTCACCTCTTTGTTTCTCGCTCGAAGAATACACATCTATTACATAGCCTCAATACAATGCCCTCATACAAAGAGAGGGGTTGCCTTCTAGGGCAAAAAACCCTAAACTAAACATAAGTTTTACTGTCAGATCATCTGCCTAATGAACAGCTCAGATTGACTAGAAATTACTATACTTTTACAAGGCAATTTTACATTTGTTTTTAGCTTCAGGGGTGCTACACCCAAAACCCCCGCTGGGGGACCACTGCCCCCCCGGACCCCCTAGCCGGGGGGGATCAGCCCCTTCAGACCCTCGTATGGGGGACAAGTCCCCCCCTCACCCCCTGCATCGTGGGGTGTACAAAATTCCTGGGTTATACATCTGGTTGAAACAAAGAGCGCTAAATAATCATGCTCGACACCCAATAGCTACAAATGGTAGCTTCGTCCACTGCCTCATTGGATCCTTTCGCACCCTGATATAGATGTTCTGCATATTAACTTTGAAGTCTACAAAACTCTATAAACTATTGTGCATCGTAGGTGGCATGTGTAGCCTCTTGTTGATCCAGATCCAGATGCTCGCCTCCATGAGCACCCAAAAACAATTTGAGTCGTGAATTTGTTTTGTGTCCTTGGTGGCTTAGAGTGAAGCATACTTTGCAACCTCTAGTTACTCTCTATCAATCTTGGGAAATTGAGTATCATCCAATAGTTCTCCCACTACTAGCAATATGGATAAGAGCAACCATGCATAGTGGAAGGTCTTACCTTGCCCCTGGGCTTCATGATAGTTTATCAAAAATTCCTCATAGAGGAATTTGGCCCAGTTGAACTGGACCCCCTCCTTTCATTATTCGGCTAGTGCGACTATTGCATTGGTACCTCATCAGTGCAACATTTAATCATAATTTTACTTGCCAAGAGTTGAGTTGCTACATGCACCCCCTTGTCCTCAATGTTGGAGATGGTGTAGCCCCTCTTCTTTGTCTCTAGCTTATACTCTGCCTTCATGGCTTCTGTAAGAGCCAAATTGCTACCCTTTCTACCTATAGTCATGGGGACCTTTCCCTTATAAGGGAGCCAAGAGATATGGTGAATAAGGTCTCTCGTGATGGGAATAGGCTCCTCCAACCATAGATACCCGTCATGCACCAGGTAGAGTAGTTGCCTAATGATGAAAATTGTGATGGGCGCATGGTGGAAATGTTGTATCCATAACAAATGCAGTAACCCAACCTTTTCCACACCGCACGACAATTTTCATGGCTCTAACGTTATCAATGCCCCTTTGGTGTTATGCTTCATTAAGTTCCTAGTCTCTAGGTGTGGGAACTTCTCGTTGTCAGCGAGTTCCTAGTCTTTGAATTTCATGATTTGCACACAACCTAGCTGCATGCCCTCAAATACAATATTGTTAGGGAGGAGTGGGGTCTGGAGCAAGCTTTTCATTTCGTCTAGGTCCTTCGGTACTTTGGTTTCCCTTTTCATGGAGGGACATACGCTGGCAATTTCGTTGTGGAGCGCAATGGTTGGATATCCTCCTCCATGAATTATTCTTCTTCTTTTGCAGCAATCAGGGCCTGTAAGTCTTCTTCTTCCTCATATGTTTCAATTGTGACTACTTTCCCCTTCTCTTCCATAGATAGTTCACTCAGCCATGGATTCCTCGGTGAAATGCATACTAGACCCATCACTTGTTTATCCTTCTTGGGCTATAGTGTTCGTAGTGATTTGGGAATTCCTGTCACCATCTCAATGCCTTCTAGGACATCCCCGACCATTTGGGTCTGTGCGGCCTCGCCGGTGGTTACCTCTTCAAACCCCAACCCATCCTTACTGGTCGTCATCATCTCGAGATTGTATTCTATCTCTAGCAAACTTAGGGGCTCTATTATCGTTTGGATCTCAACACTCTCTGCTCTGCTCAAACGTTCAATTCTCAAATCACCAAGTGTTGTTCAGTTGCCAGGCCTTTGAGTTTTATAACTTCTTTCGAATATGAATTTGACATTCCCCCAATTTCATTCCATTAATGCTTTGTTGACAATAGATTTTCCTGCTCCATTTGGCCTCAAATCGGACATCTCATCATGAATAGTGAAACCAATGGTCACTTCCTAGCCAACCAATGCAGCATCATAACTCTCCATGCGTGGTCGTGAACCCTGTGACTTTTTGATTCTGTGGACATTTTCAATATCGCACAACTCCCAGGTGGAATATTTTATAGTCTTGTGCTCCCTTTAAACTGCTTGGAGTGCTAAGACTGTCCATCCGACAGCTAGTCAAGTGGTCGCACCACCTGTGCAGGGCTCCATCCTATCCTCCAGCATGGTTTGCAGAGAATACTCATCTGCCATTGTGGTTATTAGCACCACACAGTTTACTATTTGCAAGGTGCTACATTGGGTACTGTGTTTGGCGATATGCAATCCCCATGGCAGCAGACTAACTAGTTCTCAACGATAGTCCTCCAATTCATCAGTATGATCGTACGAATCTCGCCTTGCCATCCTTAGTTTATCGATGAGAAATTATCCATTTATTTTGTTTTCTAGCCTCTTCACCTCTGCGTCCATTAAAGCACTTTTCTTTCTTAACTGTACCTGGTCCTTTTCAAGTTCACGAAGTCTAAACTTTCCCCATTGAATTTCTTCCTGAAGTCTTATATGTTATGTTTCACGTAGCTGTGTAAATTCTTCATTTCGGTCAACGCGATCATTGTATCTGTGGGTGCGATTACGCATGGACTCAGCTTTGCATGCTCCATAGGGATTTTAGCCCCTGTTTCCTACTTTGTTTTTGAAACTGCTCTCGCGGACTGGTTTTTGCACATGGTCCTATAGGCCCATCAAACCGCTGGTACGCATAGGTCCCAGTTAGTGTGTTTCACATGGTTGACCCTATTTAGCAGTTTGCATACCTTGTCAAAGGCTTCCTCATGGATAGTATTTGGTGCTCTTTATCTTTCCTTCTTTTCTTGTTGTTCCTATTTTAAATCATGAGAGTGGTTTGCGTTTGTGTGGGTTGTGTACCATACGCTTCTATCCAACTGGAAAGGTGGGCATGCAGGTTGTTTCATTCATCAGGCATTGCTTCCATCCTCATCGGAGACTTTCCTAAATCATAGGTGCATCATCATTCTACATCTGCATCAATCCTCAAAGCTTTTTTGATGTGTAACCCACCACCTTGTGGGTGTAGCATGCAGTGCCCATTTCAGAGCATCAAAAAGTTGTTGTTCTGGCACTTCACTCTCAAATTTGTTCAAGAATTCATCCACAATTATCAACCAGTTGTTTCTAGGCAGATCCTTTATCTCCATTTTCATGCAAAGAAGTGACCTTACCATCATGTTGCAATTGAGCACAGTTACCTCGTGTAACCGATCTTGCCATTGTTATATTTCTTCATCCAAATCTGAAGTGTAAGAGCTTTCATTCTCCCATGAAATCCTACAATCTTCTATTTGATTCACCCAATCCTGTTCTTGAGCAGTTATCTTGTAAATACTATCGAGATCATCATCACTATCATCGCTTCACATCGGTTCTATGTAGCACACTCATTTCACATGGTCTAAAGGTACCACTACGCATAGTGAATTTTTCTCAAAAATTATTTTTCCTTCTTTAGATTTATTACTCAATTCATATCAATGGCCCAATCTATTCCAAGTAGCGTGGGGTAGGGATTGTTGTCATCGAAAATATCTATCACTTCAAAATATTCCAGTGTGCTAACTCCTTTGATATATATTGTTATCCCTTGCAATCTTCCCATCGGTAGGATGTTTTGTTGGTTTGCCATTTGCAATTGAATAGGAGAAAATTGTAACATGGGTTTTCCCATGCATTCCCATGTTTTCTTTGGCAATACATTCATGTCTGATCCAAGGTCCAGGATTACTTGATCTATTTCGTACTCTGTGGTTTGCGTAGTCAATCTCATTTCCCTTCTTATTCACAATGCATGCTTTCCAAGTTTCTGGACTATGTGTGACTCTCCTAACCCAACACACCTAGTGATGAGTTCCTGTAGTCCTTTTAAAGCCTTGCCATCACGCAACAGTTTCACGCATGTCTCTAGAAAGGTAGTGAGCATTGAAGTATCCATCCCTAGTTCTCGTTGATCCTTACTACCTGAAGTGGAGCCCTGCGTGAAGCTCTTCCTAGCTTCCATGAATGTCTCCTTTGCGCGCTTCAAATAAAATTCAGGTTCCTTTATAGGAGCCTTGCAAACTCACGCACCTTCTTTCGGTAGCTTACCTTTGACATCTCCATTTGTGATACAACTTCCAAGCACTATGTTTACATTTAGACCTGATCATTTGTAGGTTCTAAGTCAAGGGAGGCTAGAGTACTCATTTATTGTGCAACCTTGTTATCAGTGTAGGGCAGTCCTCTGCCTCATCATCAAATTGGGTACAATATAACCATGATGCTCTCGTCAGATTCATACAATCACGGGAATAGTTCCCTGGCATTCCACAATTGTAAGAAATTAGTTGTCTGTGACCCCTTCCTGGTCTCATTCCACCTCGACCTCCTCCGCGCCCTTGAAATCTAGCATGTGCCATCCCTTCATTTGGATCGAGGGCTCGCGTTTTGGCATACACTCTATAGGTAGGAGTCTGATCCATCATCAGCTCGTAACTTCTGTAGGTGTGCTCATCATGGTCTATCAACCTGCATAAATTACATAACAAATGTTGGGACATCTACGTATACTTCTGTAATAGGTGATAGTTATATGTAGTTTGTTTTCCTCCTATTTGAAAAATCACTCAGCATAATGCAGGTGCCATGCTCAGTTCTACTTGTGCCTTTGGTCTTAATGGCATCATCCCTCCTCCCACCAAGTAATTTGTGAAAACTGGACAGTGGTCCTTGTCATGCCCCTTGCCTTTCCATTTTATGCACCATACCTCCCCACACGCCTTTGGCCGAGTTATCCTGTCCTGTTTCAAACTTTGTATTTCTAGACACAAATTTTGTAGTTACGCATGGATTTGTTGGACTCCCAAACCAGGATCTTGTATTGGGGTCTCATGCGATCTCATTCCAATCTCCAAAGCTTCGGCCTGGGTGAATAGCTTTTGTTGTGAAAGCACTAAATGCTACAAACCATGTGTGGTGTTGTCCATCTGTCAAGGTCATGTTGGCTTCATGAGTCATACCCTTCAGTCTCTAGTCTAAATCCCATGGGGTTTCTCCTGGAAACATCACAATTTCCTTAAACCTGATAATCAATTATGTCTCTAATTTTCGCCTGCTAAATTCCATATTCATCATGGCCTAGATATCTGTGATCCTGATGTTTGGATTTTCATTAGAATGCTTAATGTACCATGTTAGTGCATGGTCCTACAATGTGCTTACCAGTGTTGCCTTCTTGATATTGTCATCCACGACTCCGTATGCTTCCCATAAAAACTTTCCTCTGAACCAAAATTGGTTTGAATCTTCATTCCCTACTCCTTTGAATACCGACAGTTTTATCGCGCTCACCATTTTGAATTATGGTGGTAGTGGAGGTGGTGTGGGTGGAGATGGGGGTGACGATGGTGAAATTGGTGGTGGTGTAGGTGGGGGTGGTGTGTGCAGAATTTTCTACCTTATCAGATGGATCACACTTCTCGGAGAAACTTTCGCGAGCTCTTCCTCACTTTACGGTCGCGGCAAGATGAAGGGGCTATTTTCTATCTATACACTACCTTCGTTTTTGTATATCCTCCCACTTCGCATAGTCCTAAACATCAATTTGTTCGCATAACCCATTTTTCACACAATATCGTTTTGATCCAAGTGTTCAGTGATTTAATGTACTTACCTTGCGATCCCTTGAGGAAGCGATGTTCTGCCTTGTTGTAGCCGCCTATCTAATCTACCGTGAACTCAATAATAAATCCTCCTATAATTCAATCAAGTCGATCGTCCATAGCACACACAAACTTATCTTCTCATGCTTCTATTCTACGCACCAATTCTAGAGTCCACACAATCAGTTTGTCGAGCCTACACCTTCCCTAACTGTCTGCTAGCTTCGTGATCCACTCGTACAACTCAGAGGGGAAGGATGCAAACAAATTTTCATCAATTTCCCTACATAAGTAGCACTATAACCATTGATCTTTTGATACTCATGGATTCCTATTTTCTTATGCTGCGAACTCGTGAATCTTTCTATCCAGCCACTCTTCAATTTCTTTCTTTGTTAGATTCAAGTGACATGACATCAGAAATCCCTTATGTAGATCCCAGTCATGGCAATGGAACCATTTGTTGGCTTATTGTAGCCTCACATAGGTTCAGAGTTGATTTAGCCAAACAAATATTGGTACTAGTGGCCCTTTCGGCAACAGTCCGTAGAGTGCAGACAGAGGTCTCACGTGAAGTAGTATGGGAGGGTGCTAGAACTAAGTTTCCACACCTTGTAGATGTCTGATGGTTTCATGTGGTCCACGATTCGACCCTACGCACATGTCACTATGCGCGCTTACTCATACCTCGTAGCCTAAGATGCTGCCTTAGTGGAGCCTTACTCAGGGGTCGAATAGTGTTATTACCCAAGTCCTTACTCGTAGCCCGATATTAGTTGATCAACTTAACATATTTGTATGCTTTCATTTATACTTAGCAATATTCACAATTCATATAAGTGTGCACAATAAACAAAAAATAGAATTGAAAACTATATCGAGCATGAAATAACTTAAGAACATATACCTGTAATTTAGATAAAACTTCACTTTATAATTCTTCTTCCTTTGGTTACAGACTCTATTCTACCCTACGACTCAGCTGCAGGGGTCCACACACTCACCTGCAGACTCTTCCTAGGCCTCTGTGCACTCAGCTACAGAGCCTCTTCCTACTACTACTACTACTACCCAAGACACACTTAGACTCTTCTTCTATGATTCACTTTCTTATTCTATCCATTAGATTCTATGCCCCCTCCCTCCTTTACAACATAGAGCCTCGCTCTATTTATACAATCCCATGGTTCACAGACCATGGGTAGGCTAACATTACATTCAAACTTAGGGCAGATAACCCTATAACTCTAGCATAGATTCCACACTCGTAATTCGTGGGGATTTACAATGATATTGCTCAAAAGTTGGGATTTCAGCCCCAAAACATTCCGTGGGGGGGATTCCACACCCACAAGGGTGAAGAAGTGGGATTGAAACCAGTGAAATAAATCACATAGAATAAATCATCACTTCTAAGGCTTGCACTAGGTAATCAAGACCTCTCGGGTTGTCACGCATCCTAGATCGCCTTTGTCTCAAGCACATCTAACTATGGAGTTTTCCCTATAATCAAATAATATATGTTAAAAAAATAATATGTGAATATTGGATGAAAAATTCACATGTTTCACTAAAAGCAAGAGATGTGAGGCATTGAAGAATATACAAAATCAGTATGAAGAACATGGAAAACATGTCTTGGACACCACTCAAATTAACTTTCTAATTTTAAGAATTTATAAATTATATGGTTTAAATAGTTTGACGATGACTATCTTTGATTCATAAACTGTATTTTAAATAACATATTTAAATTCTTGTTTGAATTTACAATAGTGTTTTTTGGCATATTGGAGTCCACGACATACATAGATCAATTACATATGAAGTTGAAACTATAAAAGGGACTCGAAAATTGCGTTCAATTAAAGCAAAGGATTACTGAAATGTATTTTCATTTGATAAAACAAAATAGTCTTGTTTTTGTCCTATTTGCATAGAGGATACACAATCCAATGATGTTTTTGAAAACAATATGTATGTAAAAGTTTGAAAACATACATAACTAAATACAAAGGGGAAAATGTCAGTTGCAAGATTCGAAGACATGGAACCAGAGGAGACTATAGTATCTTCTGAAGGTGATCGAGCTTCTCATCTGGTTAGAGAAGGTAACATTTCAATTGATTTCAAATGATATATAAATGTGTGTGTGTGTGCATGTGTGTGTTTTATGTAAGTATCTAGATAATAGTTAAAATACAGAGACCTAGAAATAGGTAATAAAATCAAGTCCATGTTGATAAAGTTCATTTCATGTTAATTATGATATGGATTTATGCTTGTTTTATTGTGCAGGAGATTTTTTTTTTGTAGTTGCACCAATTAACAACATAGAAAATTTCGAGTATTATTTGATGTGGTGCACTAAACAAAGGATGAAGTTATTGGAAGACTATGATGATAATTATTTCATATATGAAAGAGGGTCTATTATACGTAAATGTTATTTTTTCCAAGAAACTCTTCAAATTGAGAGTAATGTTTATTTTCAAGACTATCAACCTGATGTCATAAGTTGTCAATATAGTCTCTTCATGTGTGAAACATGAATAAAGTTGATAGAAGTTCAATTAAAAAAAAAACTTGAAAATTAAAAAATGGAGAATGCCAAAAGCTGACCATGAATGGGTCATTCAGGAAGGCATTCCATTAAAAACAGTTGATTGAACTTCCCAACAATTTCTTCTCCTTGTATTCATGTTTAAAACAGAGACATTAATTACATTGTTAGCATTTATTTTTGTGCACTCTTAAGTTGTACATTATCGAGTGTGTGATGACGTGTAAGCAATAGTCACTGGGTCTTATATTTGGTTACAAAGTTAAATGCTTATTGCATGTTATGTAGGGGTATTGAGGACTTGATGATGATGATATTATGTTTGCATGCATGACACGTAATTTACATGTACATACATTCTCTAGTCTTAAACAATTTCTTACATAAATGAAAAATGTATTAGCCTTTCTACAAATTAATAAAATTTAATGTACATACCATATTTTATAGTGCAATTTTAAGTTGTGATTTTTTTAGACATCTACAACAAATTATAAGATTCGTTCTAATGAAAAATTTAGGTCATGTTTTGTAATTTGCAATTTTACTTGATTCATTTTAAATAAGTTGATAAAAAAATATTAAAAAAACATAACAATCATCTAATAACATTTAGGAATGATTGCATGAAAATTGTGGGCCATGTTTTGTAATGAAATTTTATCTAACTGGTGTTTGTGCATTCAAACAAATTTATATTGAAAGTTAACTATGAACCGACATTCATAATAGATTTTCTATATATGAATGCAAAATCTACATACCATATTTTATAATGCAATTTTAAGTTATCATTGTTTTATACATCTACAATCAATTATAAGATTTATTCAAAATGCAAGTCACATTTTGTAATTCACAATTTTAATAGATTCATTTTAAATAACTTGACAAAACAACTTTAAAGAAAAACCTACTAATCATCTACTAACATTAGAGGAATGATTGAATGCAAAATGTACCAGCTAAATTCAAATTTACTTTAATTGCTACACATCCATAAACTTAATTTATATGTAAAACCTTAAAAAGCATCAAACCATGCATGCATAATTCAAATAGTGGGCCATGTTTTATAATGCAATTTTATCTAACTTATGTTTTTTGCATTCAAACAAATTTATATTAAAAGTTAACTATCAACTAATATCAACAGTAGCCTTTATATACATGAATGCAAAATGTATATGCCATATTCTATAATACAATTTTAAGTTATCATTGTGTTAGACATCTACACTATATTATAAGAGTCATTCAAATGTAAAATGTAGTTCATGTTTTGTAATTTGTAATTTTAATAGATACATTTTATATAACTCAAGACAAAACAAATTTAAACAAAACCTAAGAATCATCTACCAAAATTATAGGAATTATTGAATGCAAAATGTACCAACTAAATGAAAATATGTCGAACCTTTAAAAGCATCAAATCATGCATGCATCATGCAAATTGTGGGCCATGTTTTATAATGAAATTTTATCTAACTTATTTTTGTGCATTCAAACAACTTGATATTAAAAGTTAACTATCAACCAACTTCCATAGTAGTCATTCTATACATGAATGCAAAATGTACATAACATATTTTATAGTGCAATTTTAAGTTATCATTGTTTTAGACATCTACAAAAAATTATAAGATTCATTCAAGTGCAAAATGTAGGACATATTTTGTAATTTGCAATTTTACTAGATTCATTTGAAATAAATTGAAAAAGAAACTTTAAACAAAACCTAAGAATAATCTACTAACATTATAGGAATGATTGAATCTAAAATATCCCAACTAAATGAAAATTTATTTGCATTGTTACATATTCATGAACTTAAATATGTAAAACCAAGTTTTAAGCATCAAACCATACATCATGCAAATTGTACCATGAAAAATGTACATAAACTCCAAAATTAGCATGTATTAAATCATATTAAGGAGTTCAAGACTTAAAATATGTCCAAAATTTATATCATGATAAAAGTAGATATAACATTAGAAGATTGTGAAATAAAAAGTTGGATCAATTTAGAGAATCTCATTGAAATATAAGATCTATCGACCTCAATGTGCTCTCATCTAAATCATGTGTGCCCTACACAACATGTCTAATAGCATATATATATATATATATACTTCAAAATTAAATTTTAGTATTTTAAAATTAAATGTGAATGTAATCATCAAAATAGGATTATAAAAAGTTTCAAATTCCATGCAATACCACATGGTGTTCACCCTCCATTATGCCTTTGTGGTGTTTTCCATGCAGTGCGCCGTCCTGGATGCGTTGTACAATCCATGCAAATGTATATATTAAAAATTTAAAATTGCACATGAAAATGCATAAGCTTGCAATATTAAAAAGATTGTTACACACATTTTTCAAATTGTTTAGATGATCCTATCCCCATTCTCTAATCTAACACTAAAGTCCCTAGAGAATGGAAATCATCTTCATAAACCTAAAATTCCAAAATTTTGAAACTATAATATAAATCTTTCTCATTTTTTAATGTAACTTACACTTGAATTTATAACAAAACATTAGCGTAATATTCAATAATTGTGGCAGATCTCTTGATAGGGAGGAAGAGGGTGGCGATATGTCCAAAAAGTCAGTGGGAATCAGAATCTATTAACATTTAATTATATGAACATAATTATTTATTTTAAAAATATGTGCTCACAATACCAATATAATAAAAGTAGAATAATAATTGTATCAACATGAACACTTAAAAAAAATTAACATCTCTCAAAATATCTTCATTGAAACCTGAACCTTAGACTGTGAAATGATCACAATTTTTGTTCAACAAATAAGTTAACTGCAAATGGAGAACATATGATACATTTGTGTTAGCTTATATCTAAATAAAAAATGTATGTGAAACGAAATTAACACATACATTACAAATTACATTAAAATATCCACTCTAACCATTAACACATATTGATCTCACACCCTCTTCTTCATGAACAATTAGGTCTTGCCAACCATTACAACAAGCTTTTGAATATGATTTAAGGTCCTCAGTATTCATATTACCTATCTCCTCATTTGTTTTATATACAAAATTAGCATGTGCAATAGCTTGTGCTCTTTGTTGGTTGAGACTGATATCAATTCTAGTCAATGCACTACATATGTTATCTATAATGGCATCCTTTCCTTCTCGACCAATTTGAGAAGTAGCATACCTTTATGACCGCAAAATTACCGAATGAAGAGGTTGACGTACCAATGGTTGCTGAGAGCAAGGAAATTCAGTGTCACATAATGTGCCCTTACGATCATATAACTGACCTCTCCCAATACCATAATATTAAGATGGAAGGTGATTATAATTGGATTTCATACCCAAAAATAATTAAATACAAAAAAAAATGCAAAATCAATTGGAACCTCATCATTCCATTGCATATTTTCATATGCTGCATGGAACATACCATACAAATTTATGGCTATATCATGGTGCTTGAAATATGAAACCTCAAGCATCTTTGTTTTCAGCCCCTACTTCAGATTAAGCATAGATTTTGCGCCTTCTTTTGTAACTCTTTTACTAACCTCAGCCCATTTTTTGGTACCCATCACTGCTTCCTTTCTAACCTCATCATATCTATAAATGAATTCGTGGTTGGCCCAAGTTTCTCATAAATATCAATAAATGAGCTTAGAGAGTGCAAAACTATCTCTAAGCTTTCTCGACTCTCTATAGGGAGCTCCAAAATCCAAAGATCTTTCCTCAATTTTGAATAATGAGTTTTTCACCTTTTTAATGTACATTGTTGGAGGTTTGTCTCCCAAATAAGCTCATTAGTAATATCAGATGGATAAGTTGTAGTTGGTGTATGGTATTCTTCTTGAACTATCCAGCTTCGATTACATCTACTTAGACCAAAATTTTCACCTGTAGATCAATATATAAAATTACATAAATATAAAAACATGTGAACAAATTTATTCATACATTTATGAAACATAGACATGTACACAACTATGTATATTCAATTCATTTACATGTACAAATTTGTTGACCACCCGGAAAATGTTGGCCATTGTCATATGATGACATAGTGAGTGAAGCATAAAAAAAGAAATTAAATATATATCTATACATACATATTATTCTAATTATTTATAATTTAATTAAATTCACACACACACACACACACGCATATATACCATGATGTGAAGGATGGACCTCACCCGATTAATTTGATATTCTCTTTGATCCATGACCTCGACATCCCCCTCGAGTAGATGCACAAGACCCTGTTGATGCTTGCCTGGAAGGTTCATGTTGCAAATTCTCATCCATGATATGGGTATCTATAGATATATAGATGCATGATATTTAAAAATTTACCTCATGCATTTACAATTCTTTTTAAAATTGCTATTTAAAAATATCAAGAATTCAGAAAATTGTTGTAACCCTTGAAGTTACCTCAAGCATTTAAAAATCTTGAAATTTATATTTAAAAATATTAAGAAAATTCATAAAATTGATATAACCCTTGAAATTACCTTATGCATTTAATTGATTTAGCCCTTGGAATTTCATCATGCATTTTAAGATCTAAAAATTTCTATTTAAAAATATTGAAAGAATTTAGAAAATTAATGTAACAATTTGAAGGTCTTCATTTAAAATTTACTCAATACTAAAAACACAAATGTTGAAGCACACACATTTTGAAAAATAAATATAAAATTTTCTAAAATATGTAAAGTTCACCATGTTGTGCTTACTTACATAGTGGGGGAACACTTGTTATAGAATTGGAAAAAGCACATGGTCATTAAAAATGACACATTTATAACTAAAACACGCACACGTATCAAAGATATATTAAATTTTCCATCAATAAATATCGATGGAGAACTTTCGAACACTAATTAATCTTTCACGCACAAATCTTGAATTGGCATTGCCCCATAAAATTGATGATTAGACATCCTATTAAATTTTGCGCAATGTCTTATTCTAAATGATTGAAATTGACTAACACTATTTTTTTCTTCTCCATGTAGTTTTTTTAACCTCTTTTTTTTTAACTTGGTACATGCCCTTCATCTCGTTGCAGACAAGTTTGAAATTGATGAAGACTACAATTTCATTGGATCCATACTCCTTATTTGTTCCTAAGCATTCTATCAATGCAATATAATATGCTTTATTGTTTGTTGTTCTTCTAGGTACATTCATTTTCCTTTGGAGGACTTTTTTGGTGACAATATTGCATAGAACATAAGTAATCATTGCTTTCCCTAGATTGAAACATTAAGAAACTCCTATGCATAATGTCCATTTTTCAACCATGTTTAATGGGTTTTATGATCCTTATAAAAAACAAATTCAATAAAGTGAATTTAATATATTTATACACATATTTTTAGGTTCTGCAAAATATCATTGTCTACAAAAATATATCGGAAAGATAGGTAGTAAGAAAGGTTGTTTCTACATGGTTAGATGGTTGGATAATTTCAATAAGAAAACAACTAGAGATCTCTAATTCAACTCCACTACAAATATCTAATTCATTCATCTTAGCTTCAACTGAATTGAAGGTTGAAAGTATTTTCTAATTCACTTTTATGATCATTACATAGATATAAATATTTCTAATTCAACATAGCTTCAAATCACCCAAGTTTCAAAGTATTTCTTAATTTACTTTTATTTTCGTTCTTGAAAATTTAGCACTTATTCCCCCTTCTTATAACTTTTTTTATTAAATCTATAATACATGTTTATTTATATGCCATACATGGGTCTATTTATATGCTTCTATAAAAACTATAGTTAACAAAGAAAATAAGAAATTAAAATGAAAAATGATAGACTCGTTTTATTCTAGTAAATTTAACACTTATATTACATTTTCATAAAATTTTCTTACTCAAACTATAATACATGATTATTTATATGGCCTAAATGGGTGTATTTCTATATGCTTCTTTCAAAATATAGTTAAGAAATAGGCAAAAAAAATTTGAAAAATGATAGACGCAGTTTTATTCCAATAAATTTAATATATATGTTTGCTTCTTCAATTTAAAACACTAACATTAAAATTAAAACACCAAAAATAGATGACAAAGAAATTCCGACACTCTAATTAGCTTCAATCTCATACACCCAACAAAATAGAAATGAAAAACATTTATCTCAAAACGAAACTACTACTTGAAAAGAGGAAGTACAAGAACCTTTAATTAAGTGTTTTTTGCCTCATCTTAGGAAGCTAATAAGACCCATGTTTCAAGAAAATAGGCAAGCAAAGTGAATTACACATAATGAAAAAGGAAACATAAATAAATATATATCGGAAGAGAGGAAAGTATGTTACCAAGAAGCATCAAGGTTGTTCCATGAGATAATCAATCTAAGACAAGTGAACCCAATAAAATTAAAATTAAAATGCCAAATTAGATGACAAAGAAATGACAAAGATTTAATTATCAACCCAATAACATTAAATTTAAAACACCGAAAATAGATGACAGAGCAATGGCAACACCATAATTAGCTTCAACCTCATGCACCCAACAAAATAGAAATGAAAAATAGGTATCCCAAAAATAAACTACTGCTTGAAAAGAGCAAGAACAAGAACCTCATCTTAGGGAAATAATAAGACCCACGTTCCAAGAAAATAGGAAAGTAAAGTGAATTACACATAATAAAAAGGGAAACATAAATGAACATATAACAATAAAGGCAAGGAATGTCTGTTAACAAGAAGCATCAAGGTTGTTCAACGAGATAAATAAAGGTAGAACAAGTCAACCCAATAACATTAAAGTTAAAACACCAAAAATAGATGACAAAGAAATTCCAACACTCTAATTAGCAACCCAATAATATTAAAAGTAAAACATCAAAAATAGATGACAAAGAAATGCCAACACGATAATTTGCTTCAATCTCATGCACCCAACAAAATAGAAATGCAAAAGATGTATCTCAAAAATAAACTATTACTTGAAAAGAGAAGGTACAAGAACCTTCAATAAAGTGTATTCTGTGTCATCTTAGGAAGCTAATAAGATCCATGTTTGAAGGAAATAAGGAAGCTTTAAGTGAATTACACATAATGAAAAGGAAACATAAATCAAAATATAACAATAGAAGAAAGGAAAGTATGTTACCAAGAAGCATTAAGGTTGTTCTATGATATAAATCAAGGTAGAACAAGTCAACCCAATAACATTAAAATTAAAAAAAAGATAGATGACAAAGTAACGTCAACACTCTAATTAGCAACCCAATCAAATTAAAATTAAAACTCCAGTAATAGATGCAAAAAATTCCAACACTCTAATTAGCTTCAATCTCATGCACCCAAAAAAATAGAAATGAAAAAGATGAATCTAAAAATAAAACTACAACTTGAAAAGAGAAAGTACAAGAACCTTAAAATATGTGTATTCTGCATCATCTTAGGAAGCTAATAAGACCCATATTCCAAGCAAATAGGGAGGCAAATTGAATTACACATAATGAGAAAGGAAACATAAATGAACATATAACAACAGAAGCAAGGAAAGTATGTTACCAAGAAGCATCATTGATTTTCGAGATAAATTAAGGTAAAACAAGTCAGCCCAATAACATTTAAAGTAGAACACAAAAAAGAGATGACAAGACAATTCCAACACTAATTAGAAACCCAATAACATTAAAATTAATACACAAAAAATAGATGACAAATCTATGAAAACAATCTAGCTAGCAACCCAATAACATTAAAATTAAAAAACAAAATAGATGAAAAAGCAATGCCAACAGTCTAATTAGATTCAATCGCATGCACCCAACAAAATAGAAATAAAAAGGATGTATCTCAGAAAATAAAATACTACTTGAAAAGACTAAGTACAAGAACCTTCAACTAAGTGTATTCACCTCATCTTAGGAAGCTAATAAGACCCATGTTCCAACCAAATAGGGAAGCAAAGTGAATTACACATATTGCAAAAGGAAAAATTAATGAACATATAACAATAGAAGCAAGGAAAGTATGTTACCAAGAAGCATCAAGGTTGTTCTATGAGATAAGTCAAGGTAGAACATGTCAACCCAATAACATTGAAATCAAAACACCAAACATAGATGGCAAATAAATGCTAACACTCTAATTAGCAACCTGATAATATTAAAATTAAAACACCAAAAATAGATGACAAAGAAATTCCAGTACTCCAATTAGCTTCAATCTCATGCATCCAACAAAATATAAATGAAAATGACGTATCTAAAAAATAAACTAATATATGAAAAGAGAAAGTACAAGACCCTCCAATTATGTGTATTTTGCCTCATCTTAGCAAGCTAATAAGAACCATGTTCCAAGAAAATAGGGAAGAAAATTGAATTACACATAATGAAAAAGGAAACATAAATGAACATAAAACAACAGAAGCACGGAAACTATGTTACCAAGAAGCATCAAAGTTGTTCTATGAGATAAATCAAGGTAGAACAAGTCAAACCAATAACATTATAATTGAAACACCAAAAAAGGATGATAAGGCAATTCCAACACTCTAATTAGAAACCCAATAACATTAAAATTAAAGCACAAAAAAGTAGATGACATGCAATGCCACCACTCTAATTAACTTCAATTACATGCACCCAACAAAATAGAAATGAAAAAGATTTATCTCAAAAAGAAACAAGTACTTGAAAAGAGAGTATAAGAACCTATAATTAAGTGTATTCTTCCTCATCTTAGGAAGCTAATAAGACCCATTCCAAGAAAATAGGGAAGCAAAGTGAATTACACATAATTAAAAAGGAAAAATAAATGAACATATAACAACAAAAACAAGGAAGGTATGTTACCAAGAAGCATCAAGGTTATTCTATGAGATAAATCAATGTAGAACAGTTCAACACAATAACATTAAAATTAAAACACCAAAAATAGATGAAAATTCAATGGAAACACTCTAATTACCTTCAATCTCATGTACCCAACAAAATAGAAATGGAAAATATGTATCTTAAATAGAAATGATTGCTTGAAGAAAGAAAGTACAAGAACCTTCAGTTAAGTGTATTCTGCCTCCTCTTAGGAAGCTAATGATACCAATATTCGAAGCAAATAAGGAAGCAATGTGAATTACACGTAATAAAAAAAGGAAACATAAATGAAAATATAATAATAAAAGCAAGGAAAGTATGTTACCGAGAAGAATCAAGGTTGTTCTACGAGATAAATCAAGATACAACACGTCAACCCAATAACATTAAATTTACACAAAAAATATATGACAAAGAAATGCCAACATTTTAATTAACAACCCAATAACATTAAAATTAAAACACCAAATATAGATTACAAAGAAATGCCAATGCTCTAGTTAGCTTCAATCTGATGCACCTAACAAAATAGAAATGAAAAAGATGTATCTCAAAAAGAAACTACTACTTGGAAAGATAAATTACAAGAACCACCAATTAAGTGTATTCGGTCACATCTTAGGAATCTAATAAGACCCATGTTCCAAGAAAACATGGAAGAAAACCTACAATTCCACTTGCAATCATGATGGTGCAATTACAACCTAGGAACCTAAAGCTCATGGGAATCATAAAAGATAAAAATGTAATGATACTCATGGATTTCAACAAAACATACCACATCGACATTGATTTCACAAAGCAACTAAACCTATTTGTGTACCCCATTAATGACCTAAAAGTTACAATATTTGATGGATCAAGGGTCAAAAGAATAGGAGGGTTTCATAAAATCACTATTCAAATCAAATATTTGGAAATACAACTAGTATTGTATGCTCTGTCACTTGGGGAGATGGATACCTTCCTTCGTTTTGAATGGTGGATGCAATTATGCACTTATACCAACAATTTTGAAGAAAAATGCACAAAATTTCAGTATAAAGGACAACATTATAAATTAAATGGGAGTGGATGTTCCTACCACAAGAAATCTGAATTACAATAATGAAAAAGGTAACATAGATGAACATGTAATAATAGAAGCAAGGAAAGTATGTTACCAAATAATATGAAAATAGTATGAATACTATTTTTCAAATGGTTGTTATTATTTCATTTGGTTTGATTTGTAGGGGAAGCCATCAAACGCGCATTGTTAATTTGTGATTACGGCTAAGTTGAGGTGAGTATTTAATTAATATTTCTTCTTCAAATTCATCCAGGGGCTAACATTGAGGGCACCTTTTTTTTATCAAGTGAGAGTGGTAATTTCCATTAAACTAAAAAAATACATATTATACACTGCTTTGACAGAGCCAGCACCACAACATCAGTTCTTTCAAACTAAAAAGACAACTGGGATATCAGAATCCTGAACCTAATTACAAAGAGTGCAAAGAGTACAAAGAACACAAAATGACACCCAATAACTATCTTCCCTCAGGGCATCGCTTAGTAAATCCAGCGAACTAAAACCTACTTAATGAACTAGAAGGAGAAGTTGAGAGAATCCCCTCTCAAGCCACAAAAAAAACAAAAGCCCATGAAGGTGCTCCCATATATCTGAAGGCCAATTACATTACCTAAGCATGTCTTTAACCTTCGCTTATCTTCCACACTTGAAGACCGTTCGATTCCACCATCTACGATCCAACATCCATGAATGATTTTGAGATGAAACCTTGTCTATATAATATTCCTACATAAGGACCTAAAGTTAATTATAAACCACCATCCTAAACAATTTCGGGTCCGATTGAAGAATTAACCTTCAATCGGTTTCTCCGCCTAAAATCCATAAGATGGGGGAGCTATAAAGTGATGACTCCAACTTTTTCACACTTTAGCCTAACATATAGACCCGAAGTATTACTAAGCCACCATACAATAAAATTTCGGGTCCGAAATGAGAGTTAACAATCGTGTTGTTTACCTCCCGAAATCCATGGGATGAAAGAAATACTTCGAGATCTCATTGACATACACACTCTTTACAGTTTCTTTCGGACCCCGAAGAGTAAATGGGTTCTGCTCTATAATCTTTTGGTTCCATTTGAAAAGGTATCCTATGTGCTTAATTCAGCCTGAAATGTACAATTCTACATCCTGCCAACCTACCTACATTCTATCACTCGCTCCTTCCCTGGGCTTCGTCTACTACTTATTGATTCCATTGGTCTTCTCTTTTCTTACTTCTCATACCTTGAAAGTGTTCCTTGTCTTTGATAGTATGATCTAGATAGTCTTCACGCAATTTCCCTTTTGGCATCATCATCTAGTCATATCTTCAATCTTTTCTTGAACAGAGTAATCCTTTATTTACCAGACGATTAGCTAATATGTTGGTTGTTCTTTGCAGATGAACAAAATTGAGGGTTCTCAGCATTCTTAGCTATGATAGTATGCATTGGTAGACCTGTAGTAACCTCTAGTGTTTCAACACTCTTTCTGGTGTTGTACCATTGCTTATCTTCTTGACTGAATTGATTATCAATTTGGAATCAGCCTCAATGATGACATTATGTAAATTTGTTCCATCAAGATATCTAGGCATTTATCTAAGGCCATGAGCTCTGCCATATTGTTAGTTTCCTTCCCTAAATGACTATGAAGGATAACTTTTATGTTACCCTGCTCATCTCTTATGACTCCGCCATAACCAACTTCCCTAGGATTTCCTTTAGAGGCACCATATATATTAAATTTCAAAAAGACAGCGGGAGGAGGTTGCCAAAATTTCTTCTCCATTATTTTATGTCCTACAATCTTGCTTATTCACTAGGGGAAAGGCAGCTGTAGACCCAAATGCAGTAGTTTTTGTGCATGTTGGCCTTGATGTGGGTTCTCGTGGGGTTTCGTTATGAGTGTTCCCATAGTCTCTTTGAGCTATCTAATGATCTGAGCCGTGATACTCTGAGATGAGCCAACTTCGTTCTTGAAAATCCTATTGTTGTGCTCTTTCCAAACATTCCTGATTAAAAATCCTAGAACTAGAGCCCAAGCTTTGTTGATTAATTAATTATCTAAGAAAATTTTCCTCCAATTCTTCAAAGTGTCAGTGATACTAAAGTTGTCCTTATCAATTTGTCTAAAGATTGAAGCCACCCAATTCCACAAGGAAGAGGTGAAATGGTAGAGGTTGAGTAGGTGATCCATAGTTTCTTCTTGTGATTCACACAAATGGCATCTAGGTGGACCGACTACATCTCTTTTCCGAAGGTTTTCCCAAGTCAGGATTTTTTTATGTTGCACCAACAACATAACAGTTTGATTTTCATCCAGTGCAGGCTCTGCCATAATTCCTTCCATACCTTATTAGGGTTAGGAAAGTTTTGCCCAAGGGCAACTCTCTTGGCTTCTTTGATGTTGAAGTTGCCTTTATTGTTTTTTCACCATCTCAGTTGGTCAGACAATGTTGATGTCAAAATATTTCTTTACTTCAATATCTCAGCAAGAGCATTAGCCTGGGCTTTCAAAGGGGTCACTTCATTGTATGTCAGATCCATCCAGGTTCTCCATTTTCCTTTTCTCCTCTCCTGATCCTAGAAATCACTTACCCTAAGTAGACCTTTACTATCAGTGTCATTCTTGAGATCATGTAGTTCTTCTCTTAACAGGCTAGGTTCCTGCTGCTAGTTGTCCTCCCAGAACTAAGCTAGGTTACCATCTCTGGTCTCCTAGAAACTATGCTTCTGTAGAATTTTTCTATTCTCCCGGGCATTGTTCCAGATGTGGGAACCCTTAATGACTCCAGACATTTTAATGTGATCTCTTTCTTGCCAATTATTTGCATACTTTTGTTTCCAAGTCTTGACCCATAGGGTTACCGATTCCTTTAGCCATCTCCTCCATAGTTTTGCACCTAAAAATTTGCTTATGGATTCAGGGTCATGAAGTCCTAGACCTCCATGAGTCTTAGGTTTACAGATCTTATCCCATGCGACCAAAATCCATTTCTTTTTCTCTTCTCCTTTGCCCTAGATAAAGTCCCTTTGCATATTCTGGATGAGTTGCAAAACTCCTTTAGGAGCAAGAATAGTTGATAACATGAAGATGGGAACAGTTTGTAGGATAGCTTTTGTTAGCACTAGCCTTCCTGTTATATTCAAAGATCTAATTGTCCATCTCTTGACTTTGTCCTGGAGTTTATTGATTACTGGTTACACAACTTCCTTGCTCAAATTTTTTTCCATTAGAGGTATTCCTACATATTTGGAGGGTAGTTGTTCTCTTTGGAAGCCAATAATTCTGGTGAGGTTTCTCTCAATAGCAATGTCAGTATTAGAAAAGAAAATCTTAGATTTGGCAAGGCTTGCCTCTGTTCCAATAGCCATGGCAAACTCATTCAGGATTTGTTTCAAAGCTTTAGCTTCCTTGACCATGGGTGTACCTTGCAACATAGTGTCATCCACAAATTGTTGATGAGTCAAGGCATCTCCATTTAGGGTGAGTTTGAGACCTTTGATTTTTCCTTCTAATTTGGCCGATTTGATCGCATTGCCTAAACCTTCCATCATGAGAATAGAGAGGAATGGGGACAGAGGATCTCCTTTTTTGAGGCCTCTCGAAGGCCTAAATGTTCTAGATGGTGAGCCATTAAGTAGTATTGAAAAACTAGCTATGCTGACAAGGGCCATTACCCATCTTATCCAGTTGTGCTCAAAGCCATACACTTTTAGTACTTCCCTAATATAAGCCCAGCTTAGCTTATCATAAGCTTTCACTAGGTCAATTTGTATGATTATACCTGCTTGCTTATTACTGTTGAGAGAATGAAGCACGTTGTGTGCTTGAATGATGTTATTTAGAATTTGTCTTCCTTCCACATATCTAGTTTGCTCCTCATACACCAGAGTTGGAAGAAGTGGCTTAAGCCTATTTGCAATTACTTTGGATATAATTTTGTACCCACATTGCATAAAGATATGGGTCTGAATTTGTCTGGTGTCCTAGCTTTTTCTTGCTTTGGAATCAAAGTTATGAAAGAGGCATTAAGTGCCCTCAAAACATTTTTGGATTTCCTCAAGTCCTCCACCACATTAAGGATATCTTGTTTGACTATTTCCCAGCATGCTTTGAATAAGTCTACAATTAACCCATGTAGGCCTAGAGCTTTCCCATTTTGCATCTCTTTAATGACCTCACTGACCTCCTCTTCAGTCACTGGCTTGTTCAGATTGTAATTTTCTTCTCTAGTTATAATCTCTGCAATGTACTTTGTGAATTTGTTGATGAATTTTGATCTGTCTATGAGAGGTTCCTCTACTATGCTTTGGAAATGTTGTATTAGAGCATATTCTATTTCCTTATGGGCGTTGAGATGATTTCCTTAAGTATCTCTGAGTTTTGAAATCTTGTTATGGGCCCTGTGATCCACAGTTGACTTATGAAAAAAAATTGTATTTCTTTCCCCTTCCTTAAGCCATTGCACTCTTGATTTCCATCTCTAGAAGATCTCCTATTGCTAGCATCTATCCTCCCATTCCTGTTGAAGAGAGTCAGCGTGTAATTTCCTTTCCTCACTAAGCCATCTGTTATGAGGATCTGGTTGATGCCATCCAATTTTTGTTCCACTTCTTTTTTGGCTTTGAAAATATTTCCAAACTCATTTTTCTTCTAATCTTTGAGCCTGCGTTTGATATGTTTTAGTCTTTGATGTAGAAGGAACATATTTGTTCCCTGGAAGAGTATATATTTTTCCCACCATCTTCCAATATTGCTGATGAAGTTAGACTGCGTTAGCCAAACATTTTCAAACCTGAAAGGTGTGTTTCTCGGAGTGCCTATAAAAGAGGCTTCCAGTTGGATAGGCCAGTGATCCGAGCCTCCAAAAGGGAGGATGAAGGAAAACATCTCAAGGCCTGTGATGATGAGGTCCTCAGAGATTATAAATCTATCTAGTTTAGAGGCTACTTGAGAGGCCTCTCCCCGCTTATTGTTCCAAGTGAAGTTACCATTTTTAGTTTCCGTGTCCACTAGCTTCATTTTGTTTAGGATGTTCTGGAAGGCAATAGAGTCTTTGCGCAGTGTTCTGGTCCCACATTGTTTTTCTGAAAGAGATCTGATCATATTAAAGTCTGTTGTAGGAATCTAGGGCATGATAGAATGTCTCTCTCTAAGCTCCTCTAGTGAAATAAGAAGCATGAGTTTGTCTTCCAGTCTTTGAGGACCATAGACAATTGTGATCAAATAGACTTCCTTGTCATCCAAAGGTTGGATCACCATTGAAAGGTAGTTCCTGGATGCTTTAGCATCTAGGATTTCCAGTTTCTGGGAGTTCCAAAGTGTTAGAATCCCTCCTATTGTGTCGTCTACTTTAACTTCTAGATATTCACACTTGATTAGCCATTTTCTATGTATCTCTCTTATTTTCTCTATAGAGAATTTTGTTTCTTGGATAAATACCATATTATTTGTTTCCTCCTTTATTCTATTGCTAAGATTCATTTGTTTCATTTTACTTCCTAGACCCCTAATATTCCAGGTTGTGAGTTGCATTAAGAAAGATTTGTAAATGAGTAACTAGTAAGATATTTCATCTTACCTGAGTTTATCATGAGTTTTCCACACTCTCTCAGCAACTCATTCTATATTTTCCTTCCTCTTTTCCTACTTGGTGTTATAGACATATTTGGACACACCAACCCTAATATTATATGTCAATAAACTAGGGCTCTTCAACCCTTAAAAGTGTTGTTTCATACCCTAAAAGAAAATGGTCATATGATTACATCATTCCCCAAAAGTTACACCTGAAAAACCATCCAGAAATGGCCTAAACTAAACCATAATAACTGCTACACTGGCCAGGTGTGATGGGCGAGTATGGACAAATGTCCGAGACAGTTTGCTAAGTGGATGGTCATGGGATCTTCTAGAAACTTCTCCTATGACACTTTCCTATCTGAATTCGCCTAGGGATGAGTAAGAGATCCTAGAAATCTCCAAGTGGAACCAAATGCAACAAGTGGAATGACACTCATCAAAAACCCAGAGATGACTCACACCCTTGCACACATCTATAAATGGATCCCTCATCTAAGAGATATAGAGGCTGGAATATTGTGAATTGGAAGGAAGTGTTGATAGTTTGTATTTGAGGAAGAGAGCATTGTATTGTTGGTGAGATCTTGCTATTTCATGAGGTGAAGAGGGATTGATGGTGGGAGGATGAGGCTAGATCAGACAACTTCGTTGTATTTCTCCCATCTAGTTAATAATGTTCTTCAAGTTTCTTCCATATGATTGTGAAATTGTGAATGTTATCATTTGTGAATGCTATTGTATGTTCCTTATATATCTGATTCTGTAGTGTTTATGTTACAATAGATCAAGATGCTTTGATGGTTCTTTTCTACTGTGTTTCTACAGGTACTCTTCAAGTGGTATAAGTATGGAGAGGAGTTGCAAGCTCTGTCAAGAGGGAGAAAGATCAAGCAAAGGATTAAGTAGAAGTTCCAGGTTGGTCCTCTGATCTTTCTCTTATCTATTCTGCATAGAAGAAATCGTTGAATTACTTTAAATTGTTGTTTCTAGGGTAGCTTCCAAACCTAGAGGGCTAGTTGATCGAAAAGACACTAGTTTTCCCAGAAACAAAATGGTGACTCCGCTGGGGAATAGAATAGATGTTTGTTTGTTGTTATTATTTGTTTTATAAACTATAGACAAAGCCTGAAGTCAGCAAGGTAGCCTTCGAACTTCTCTTGCTCTGAAATTGCATAAGTAGATGAATGTTGCTTTAGTCAATCTCTGGTTTAGTTTATGAATTAAACATTTGACTTAAAAGCACTCTAGATGCCCTTTTGGTAGCTCAGTAACCTCTCAAGACATTCCTCTGTACTTTTTTCTTTATTGTCCATCATAGCTCAGCTTAACTCACTGAAAAGAACTGCAAATTTGAGCCAAAACCCACTTCAGTTATGCTCCCTAGCCCATCACACTGCCTATCACTGTAACCCAATATGCATCGCACCTCACAAGTCCATAAAGTGTAATGCATCCCTTTTTCTATGAATCCCAGGTGCGATGACTGACTGAACCTATTTCCATTCAAGAAATTGGGGGTTTTGTCCTTGTTTTCAATTTCATTTAGTTGATTTGCTACTTATGAACAGTGCCTCGTTATTGAATATTGTTTGCATCACATAGATCAGCCTCCATTAATTAGGATTAGTAAATTTTTTTTTATATATTTATGCATCATTTACAATCCTCTGTCAAAAATTTGCTTAAATCGATTTGTCACTTTGGTACAAAAAGTGTCGTAACTGTTGTTTTGTGCCAAAAGGAGAAGTGTCATGGATTCTTCCTTCCCTGGATAGTCGACTGAAATTTTTGTCATGTATTTGGTTTGATTTGTTGATATTCGAAGTGTCGAAAGAATTTTTTCATTCAAAATTGAGAAGTGTTGTTTAGTCTTCCTTTCTCTTTTGAAGAAGAAATTGTTGAAATGTCATTTTGAAAGAAATATTTTATATCTTTGCTACATTTGGTTTTCCTTTTTGGCATTTTTACATTAAGGAGAATAAAAAACATACATGCATTTGCATTTGCATTTAGTTTGTGTGCGAGATATGATTTAGGAAAATGCATTAGTGTTTGCACTTTTCTCTTTGTTTGAAATAATTGTAATCTTCTTTCCTAGTAGCTAGGATTTTCATTGATCAAAATAAACAATGATTGTTTATCATTGTAGATTGCATTTTTAGGAATTTCAAATCAACATCACACAGTGAACCATTGAAAGACAAAATTTAAACAAGATCAACTCTAAAATAAATTTCAATGAACCTAACAACTCTTTGGAACTTAACGTAACACATCTAGAGGTCTAGGCTAGAGACGTGTTCCAGCGTCATAAAAACTAGTAACTATCATTTTCATTGAAGGTTGGGTGATTCCTCCTCCTTGATACAACAAGTCCTAGCATGGAATTGTGCTCCCTATACCATCGTGTATATATTTGGAGACCGCAATAGGCTTATATCCTTTATCCATAGGAAGCCGTGTCTGCTACCCTATTGATCGCAATGCATTGAACACATCATTCGGGAAGATTAACTGCGGTACATAAGTCCTTGGTAATTTCTCTTGAATTTATCACCAAGGTGTATATTATAGTTTCTGATTGGTTTGGTAATCCTTCTGTCTAGATTTTCCAAAGTAGTCACATTCGTTCCTTTTTGACTCTTTAAAAGAAAAGGTCATCTGGGCACTTGTCACTTCAGGCTCATTAAAAATTGAAGGGGACTAGAGTAATATTTATCTTTTTCTCGACTCTTAAAAATTGAAAAAGAAAATTTGTGTCAAAGAGTCATTAAAATTATTTCAATTTGGAATAAAATCATTTTCCCCTTAATTTTGAGTTGATCAACTAATCTAGAATCGTGGAAGAAAGTCAATCAAAACTCTGTCGTTCGTGGAGACTAGCAAGTCAACCATCTTTGACTCTGGAAATGAAGCCATTCCGGGCAAAACGGTCTTATTTAACTGAGTCCAATCCGTCTGGTTTATTTGAAACTTTTCTTTCAACATTGTCAGAGACTACAGTTACTTCGATCATTTCTGGTACATCTGCCTTTAGAGAAGAAGTTCCGCAGTTACAAGAGGGCATTAGAACTGATCCTAGTGTAATGGTAGAAACTTCTATACCTGAAACAACTCCATCTAGAGTTGATCCAGAGACTGAAGTTCACTTAAATAAACATCTGAAAGTTGAGTTCTAGAATCCAGAAGGTGTCACCCCTCCAGTATCTGTCACTGCAGAAGCTATACCTTCTTCAGCTCCAGAAATATTTTATGGACCTGATTGTCTACCTCTTCCACCTGGTCTGATTGCTACAAAGGAGTTAGTAGAGGATCCTCCATCTAGTACCAAATTACATTTTGGAACTGAGATTCATTTATATCCTTCTACTCTTGAGTTTATTTCTTTTAATCATCCTTCATCTCAAGTTCATGTCGAATCGCTAGGAAATATTTTGGATAGACTAAACATGTCTGAGCAACCATCAACATCTAGTACTGGGTCATCTGATATAGCTATGGTAGAACTTCATGTTGCCATTTATACAATTTTTACTGGCATACCATCTGTTCCAGCTAGTTATAAAACACTAGCGGGAGTCCACTTAAAGGTTGCTTCAGCAACGTGGTCTGCTCCTATTTATTTATCCAGAGTCCCATCTGGTATTTCTTATGTTGAAACTCAGCAAATTGATCCTACATGCTAGTATCAATTTGGGCAGACCAGTCTTCAAAGACCAATATATCCTTTGAACACTGGGCTGCCACCATATGGAGAGCAGTATTCTTTTTCATTGTTCCCTCCTAGGGAACAACCATATCAAAGTTTACAACAAAATTCAGGTTAAACTGGAGTTATATCCAGTGGTTGGGTACCAATACTACCACAATAGCCAAGGGTTGTATATTCGATGCAACCGACCCAACTTGTGTCGAATATTCCCACTACACCTGCTATTGTGACTATGTCGCGAGTACAAGCAATGCTTGTAGTGTCTCAACCTCAAGTTTCTCAGGTTATAATTGAACAACCTCTTGTCTCTATGGCTCAATCACAACCTCAGGTTAGTGCTTCCTTACTTAGATTGACTCAAGCTCAAACAGGTATTATGAATTCGCATCTTCATCAATCTTCCAGTATTAGGCAATAGCAAATGGTCCAACAACCATGGCTGGTAGAATACCAACAACCACGATTCCAGAAAATGGAAACTCAGTTTGGGCTTGTTCAATATCAAACCTACCGAGGACCTGAGCAAAAAGGCTTTGTATGTAATGGACTGGTGCATTTTCAAAACGATTATCAACAACCACACTATACTGGTTATGTCCAACAACCTTATCAAAGTTACGAACATTAGATACATTACGCTGGTATGCAAAGACCTACTTCTCAAGCAATTCCATCTTATCCTGGGTATGCTTCACCTAACCTAAATCAGCAGTTGCCTTCAGTAGCAACTCTAGAATTACCATATTTGAATTGGTTGATGAATTATCCAATTGCATACACCCCTCGGTGGCTAGTGATTCCTCATAAACTTCCCTCCGATATTCCTAAATTCAATGGAAATCTAGGTGAAGATCCATCGAATCACGTAATGAATTTTCATTTGTGGTGCTGATCTAACACCCTAAATGATGATTCAATTATGCTTTTCCTTTTTCAGAGAACACTAACTGGTCCAGCAGTGAAATGGTATATTGAATTTCCTAGAGCTTTGTTTGACAATTTCAGCACCCTTGCCACTACGTTTCTAACCCACTTTTAGTTACCCATTAGGTATGAAATGGGAACAAAACTCCTTACCAATTTTAAATAGACCACATCCACTCGCATATCTAATCATATTCATGAGTGGCGATGTCATCGTCGAATGGTAAAGACATATGTTCCTTATTAGCTTTTAGCTGAGTGGTTTATTAAGTCGTTATTGCCATCTATCACTAAGGACGTGGTGAAAGGAGGAGTTGTCACTGAAGCGAAAGTCATTGCTCATGCCCAATATGTAGACTTGATCTATACTTAGTCTGGAACACACTATGACAAAATTCCTGACACTCCTAGACCAGAATTTTCCATTCCACCCCCTCCTGAATTGAATAGGGACTCTCATGCCAGGAATGGCATGATCGGTGCCTCAAGCATGGAAACCACAAGGGCTCCATCTGGTAAATCTCTTGGTGTTAATAGTCAAAATGCAAATGAAAAACCTCTTGCCTCAGAGATTAATGCCCTATCATCTGACAAGGGAAACGATCCAAAGTAACCAGGGGTAAGAAGAAAAGGAAAAATAATAATAAGAAACATGAGAATTTAACTGTTGAAAAATCTTCTGAGAACCCTACTGGGCGAAAGAAATGTCCTCATTTTCCATGGTACATATGTAACAAGGAGCATTATACGAAGGATTGTCCACATTGAGATAAGGTTATGAAAATTTTAAAGACTTCAAGTACCTCAGCGGTTTTGACTGATCTGTTTCCAAACCCAGAAGCTAATCTAGTTGCTATCAATCATGCTTCCACATCCCAAGTGCTAATGTTATCCATCTCAAAATAGCAAAATGACATGTTCATATTGACAAGGAATAAACATTATGGGAATCCATCGTCATCAAATAGCCAGGCTAAATATCAAACTAGTAGCTTGACAACGACTTCTCCAGAAGTTGTTCCACCCATTATTCCTGAACTAACTATAAAGCCACCAAAGGGAGTCGTGCATAAATCAACATTTAATCCTCATGCTGAAGCTACACAGAATTATAATATAGTGGAGGATTTGGCTCAATCACGATCTATTATGTCGACACTTGAGGTACTACAGAATTGCCCCTCCCAAAAGCAGGCCTTGTTATCAACAATAGGTGAGATTGATGTAGCGGATTACAATCTTGTGGCCTTTAATCATAAAGGATATACATCTCAGTTATCGGCCCAACTCTCTTTCCTTATACATGTAAAAGCCCTCAATAAAACTTTTCATCGAATAATCATTTATGAGGGCGCATCTACCTGTATTATGTTAACGAGTTGTTGGAAAACTCTAGGTTCACCACCCTTATCATGATCATCAACGATGTTAAAAGCATTCGATGGAAGAATAGACACTCTGTATGGGATTTTAGGTAACTTGCAAGTTGAACTGGGGGGCAAGACAGTAGAAATTGAAGTTGAGGTTATTGATGGAAACCTTTATTACAATATCTTAATGAGAAGGCCCTAGATTTATGCTATGGCTGTCGTTGTGTCTACATATTTTAGAAATATTTCATTTCCCTTCCAAGGTGGAATCACAATAGTTGACCTACTAACATTTTTTCCCAACAGTTCACAAGCTACTAGAAGCATTCCATTAATCCATGGAAGTTCTCAATCGCTTCAAAATATCGGAGTAGGTGTCCTAAAAGACCCTTCTTTAATGGGTACGTTTTCCCTCCCACCTCCAACTCGTCTTTGTGGAAGTGGCCACAGTGGAAACCTGTCATATGATATCTTCTACATCATCTAAGTTTAAGAAGAACTCCGACAACTTTGATAGTGTGGATCACCGCGAGGTATTGCCACCAAGCCCCATAGAACCTTTGTAGCAATCAATCTTTTGGGCCTAGGTGGCAAACCCTAATCAAAACTCAATGAGTGTTTGGATAGATAGGTCTTTAGAGCATGGCACCTCTTCCGATCCTTGGTCTTGTATACATTCTATAAATGAAGGAATCATCCAATCAATAATGATAGGAGAGACACCATGGGAAGATTACCACCATTGTTCCCACCTTCAAGATAACAATGAATATTATTCAAGTGACCTTAATCATCCTTCAGTTTTTGATTTTTTATTAAATATTGTAAATATAGTGGATTCCGAGAAAAATTTGTCCAACATTGAGGAAACTATCTCCATTAATATTTCGACCAAACCTAATGTTGTAGAGAATATTCATGTTGGAAAATCTTGTTCTCCATCAGAATTGGAAATTTACTGCACTCTATTTCGTGAAATTAGAGATTTCTTTGCATGGTCATATGAATAAATGCCAGGCATTGACTAGAGAATTGTTGAACATGAAATCAATATGTATCCAGATGTCAAACCAGTGTGACAGTTGCTTCGACCTATCCATTCAAAGAAATATGTTGCCATTAAAGCAAAAGTTGAAAAACGTTTGCATGCCGGTTTCATTTACCCTGCTCCCCTCACTGATTGGGTATTGAATATGGTTCTTGTAATGAAAAAGAAAGGAACGATTAGAGTGTTTGTCGATTATAGGGATGTAAATCAAGCATGTCCAAAGGAAAACTATCCTACACAATTTATCGACCAGATTATTGATGAATGTGCCAGACGCAAAATATTTTCATTCATGGATGGATTTTCTAGATACAATCAAATTGTTATCCGCCCACAAGACTAGTCGAAGACTGTATTTATATGTCCATGGGGCACATTTGTATATTGTAAATTACCTTTCGGTTTGAAGAATGTAGGGGAAACTTTTCAGAGGGCAATGAACTACGACTTCCATGACATCAAACACATCATTCAACCATATCTTGACGATCTACTGGCTCATTCGCAAAAGTGGACTGATCATCCACAGCATTTGAGAGCCATATTTCTACGTTGCCAACACTAGAAGATAGAACTCAATCCACACAAGTGTGTGTTTTGTGTTGGTTCTAGTCGATTTCTTGGTTTTGTAGTCTCTAAGGACAGAATTCGACCCGACCCATTTAAGGTTTAAGCAATACTTGACATGCCTCCACCTTCAAATTTGCTTCAGATTCAGAAACTCCAAGGGAAATCTAACTTTCTGAGAAGGTTCATTCCACATTATGTTGAACTCGCTAAAGGTTATATGCATATTTTGAAAAAAGGAGTACCCTTCCACTGGGATCAAGTTGCGCAAGCTTCCTCTGATGCTTTAAAATATTCCCTGATAAAAGCATCATTAATGTACGCTCCTAACTATCAAAAAGACTTTAACCTGTATCTCGTTGCTATAGATACAACAATCGCCATGGATTTAGTGCAAGAAGGTAGTGGAATAGAACATCCTATATATTATTTAAGTCACAATCTTAATGATACAGAAAGCAAGTACTCTTATGTTGAAAAGTTGGCTTTAGTAGCTATTCAAGCAATACAGATATTTTGACACTATCTTCTCTTTCGCAAGACTACGATTGTGTCAGATTGTAGCCCTATGACCTACATTATGTCACGTCAATTACTAGGGGGAAAATATTCCAAATAAATAGCTATTTTGTAGGAGTTTGATCTGGAATTCACTAAATCCAAATCAAAGAAATCTCTCATCTTTGCAGAGTTGCTTTGTGACATTCCCTCATCATCCAATGATTTAACATCCAAAACATCAATCATCGATGAGACTCTGTTTCTGATATTGTCAAGTGATTCGTCATACGGGGATATACTGGTCTATCTCCAAACCCAAAATTTTAGGCCTAACACCTCTCACTTTGAATAGCAACGTACTCAATACCAAGCCAAAGACTATCTGATCTTTGGCGATACGCTTTACCATCATTGTGTCAATACAGTTCTACAAAGGTGCCTCACGCATGAGGAGACTAAAAATTTTGAATGATTATAATTCAGGTGCTTGTTGGGGGAATCTATCTAGTTATGCTAATGCACAAAATATCTTACGAGTTGGTTACTTATGGCCCACTATATTCAAAGATTGCATAATTGTAGTTAGAATTTGCCATGCTTGTCAGATTTTTGATCACAAAACTAGATTACCACCTGCACCACTGCATCCAGTAGTTGTTGTTCTTTGGGCCATTCGCTAAATTGGGCATTGATTTCATGACATGTAACCCCACCTCGGCTGGGGGCCATGGATATATTATAGTTGCACTCAACTATTTTACAAAATGGGCCAAGGTGATGCCTACATTAAACAACACCAACGAAATGGCTCCTCTTTTCTTTTTTAATCATGTAGTTTCTATATTTGGTGTACCACAGGATATAGTCACAGGATCATGGGTCACATTTTCACAATCACATGATCATCGAATTGACTACTAAATTAGGATTTTCGCACGATAGTTCTACTCCATATTATCTGCAGGCTAATGAATAGGTTGAGGTGATCAACAAAGTCTTGAAGTGCATACTGTAGAGAATGATTGGAGTCACAAATGGAATTTCCATTTGATCCTATACTCGGCTTTGTGGGCATATAGGAATTCGTTGAGAAATGCGACCGGACTTATGGCCTTTCAATTGGTTTATGGCTTGGAATTTGTCTTACCAATTCAATGCAAAATCTCATCCCTCAAGCTTGCAATTGATCTGCTTCCTGAAACGTTTGAAGAAGAGGCTCATTTCTTGGAACTAATCCATCTAGATGAAACCTATCGTGATGTTGTGTTGGCTAACGAAACACATAAGAAATGCATCAAGGTGCAATATGACAAAACTATCAAGCCTCATGTCTTCTCAGAAGGTGACCTGGTCTTACTTTATGATTAGGATTCCGAGAAATTAGGAGTAGGTAAATTTGAACCATTATGGATGGGCCCCAACATTGTTAAATGAGTATTGACAAAAGGAGCCTACGAGCTGGTCGATTATGATAGGATTCCACTGTCGCAACCCCGAAATGGGTTGTGTCTTAAATGTTACTATGCTTGATCAAGTGTAGTAAGCTCATCGTACATATGTTTTTGTTGCATTTTTGTTTTCATTTAGAGTTGTCATTTTGGTTAGGTAATCCACGTTGCATTTTTGTAGATGTCAGACTTTTTGGAACCATTTGTTGGGTATGCTAACGGAGCTAGTCGTAGTACGCAAAACCTATATTCTGTAGCCTAGGCCATTTTCACTCCAAGCAGCAAGTTAGTGAGTTTCAGGGGGATATGTATTGGTCAGTCGAAAAACAACATCGTTGAAGATAGTGCGTTTATTGAACTTCTCCCTAATGCCATTTCACATGGCATACTCCGACTTGTTCTCAGGCTAGATTTACAACTTGTCATTCTACAGCTTACTGGCATTTATTCTTTTCGGAGCACAGCTATTTATCGCATGTTCCTAAGAGTTAGGATTTTGGAAAGACATTTTGACTCCATTCAATATCAACACATTTCTAGAAACTTAAACACATTGCCTAATTCATTATCAAACTATGTGTTAGGTAGACATTTGCAGCATTTGTAAAGAAAGCATTTCACATCAACATTTGCATTAGGATTGCATAAGTTAACCAAACTAAAACTCCGAAAATAAAAAATATATAACTATTTATAGTTTTTACAAAAAAAATTATGTCCAAGACAAAATCGTTCATATGACCAAGAAACTCAAAAATGAATGCAAAAAAGCATCCTAAACTAATGGTGTTGGTGATAACATGTCATACCTATGTGATCATGCACAGGAGCATAGTCCATTGACTCAGCATGCCAGTAGTATGGCACTGTAACCTCAAAGGTAACTCATCAGTCCTGACATCGTAAATACCAAGAGTGAGGCCCTCGATCTGATCCTACAACGCTGCCAAGGTCTCGAATATGTCCAGATCCTAAAGGACGACCCTCCCTAGAGCCTCTCCTACTGGAGCGTCACCTCCCACCTGTGGGCATGCCACTGGTTGCACTATCTACACACACATATACCTTTGATTAGTCTTGGTAACATTAGAAAACACAAAAACATTATAAAACTGATAAATAAAGATGTGGTTGAATCATTTTACCTATAACACTCACCAGCTAGTAGTGCCAAATCAGGGTCGTCTTGGAAATCCATCCCGACGTATGGATACCCTACAAATACCATCTCCTAGTGTTGGAACCACTCGAAAAAGGCATCAAAGAAGGAAATTTGTGACTGGCTAGCATGTCTGGTCATAGGATCAACCCATCTTTGCATTTGTGGTTCCCTCGATGCTGGAAATCCCAATGAGATGTTCTGGGGCTGCATCAGTGGAATCCTCTCCAAAGAAAAAGTAGTCAATATGGATCCGTAGCCAAAATTCCTGGTCCTTCCATTCTTTACTTTGGAGAGCTATTCTTTTATGATAGGAAGTATCGCCTGACACAAGTTGAACACCTTCAGTTACAAACATTCCAGGGCATATTGCATGTAACATCTGTTTGCTAAGTGCAAGGCCACACTGCTAGCCAATCTAACAAAGGTAAATAAAATTGTCCTCAAGGGCTGATCAGTGACAGCACAGATATTGAACTTGCCATCTATGTTGGGCTGAGATCCATCCTCATAGAACTGATGAATATAGTCTTTCACGGACTCACCTCCACGAGTGAATCCTAATAATGAAAGAGGGGCACCACGCCTCAACAATCCCATCAGAAAGTAAATGTCCTCGACTGTGAATGGAGTAGATTTACCTCTAATCTGCAATACCTGGTCAATCGGATCACAATCATCAAGAAATTACTACAACAAGCTAATATGTTGCCTCATGTTGGATATGCGGAAGAACTTCAGCAAGCCACAGTTTCGTAATGCATTAACTGTGCCCTGGTCATGTAAAGCAATCATGTCCTCCTCTTCATGTTCTTGTTCACGCCATGTGATGACCATCATGATACAACAAATATCTGCAATGCAGACAAAAGATGAGTTGGGATCCAATTTTGAGCAAAAATAGGCTAAAAGTTGATGAAAAAGCATTGTGTAAAGTTGCCTTTTTGCGCCCTCTTAGAGTCGGTCTGGTCAGTCCTCCGTCGGGGATCAAAACTCTTTATGCATTCCATGATTAGGTGTCGCGATATTCTCCCACTTGCATTCCGCTAGGGGAATGCCATAATCTGATGGAGAAGGTCATTAGTCATTTCCCCCCCCCCTCATGTCTGGCTCCTGCTGGCTCAGGTCTTGGTCAATCATCATCAAAGTCCATGACAGTCAAGGTTTGGTCCTTTAAAGGACAAAGGTCATTTCGATGTCTAGGTCTAGGAATTCGTCAATTTGGTACTTGAACATGTCCAGTAGAGCCATGCAGGCCAGAGTGAGGCCCTTAAATAGTTATGGTTCAGAAAACTTCATCATCATGTGGATAGACTCCGACTCTTCTTCAAAACTCTATTTTGAAGAACAGTCAAACAGTGTCATATATGGAAAAATTTTCAAAAAAAGTCGTCAAGTGATTTTTTCAGATGCAGTTATGGTTTCCATGGCCACATGTCCTGTTTTGCAACCCCCGCAAAGAATGCCAAAAATTGCATCATTCGAGCTAAAATTTCAAAGGAAAGTGAAAATCATTGTGTTTTAAAGTCAGTGAAAAAGTGCAAAACTCAAACATTAGAAAAATGGGTTTTTGAAGAGGAAAAAATCAAACCCATCTCTTCCAAGGCTATATATACAAGTTTTGGTCATAAACAAATGCATTGTTCCATTACAAGTCTTGAAGAAGTGTTGGAAAGGCATGAGTGTGCATTGGTGGGTGATTGGCTGAGTTGGAGGTGACCTTGGAGAGCGCAGTGCATATAACCAGGGGCATGGTGCACACAGAGGGCGTGGCGTACACATAGCCTACCCAAAGTGTAAGCTTATTGAGGGTGTGGCGCATACCCAGAGTGCGCCACACTGGGCTTTGCGCATGGCACATACAGCCTGAGCTGCAAACAAGGAGCTGGAAGTTGGTTGGAGGTGAGGATAAGGGCGCAACGCACACACACAAGGGCATGACGCACACAGGACCCACCCACCGTTCAAGCCCATAACGAGAGTGGTTCACACCGAGAGTGCAGAGTACATAAATAGGAGCACGGTGCACACAGACAAGGGCATGGCACACAGAGATAAAGCACCGAGAACATGCCAAAACTCCCTCAAAATTTTTGTGAATCCCCTCTAACTGCAAGATACTACAAAGGCACCCAGCCTCACACCATTATCAAAGGGGCAGCCTAATCACAGCCCACATTGCATTCATGTCATCACCGCATTCATTCGAGAATGAGAGGGAGACACAGAGTGACTCATCCTCAGAAGAGCAGGCTCCCAGGAGACACCACAAGAGTGGCAAACATGTCAAGGATGAACCCACTACCCTCACTGAGTTAGAAGCATGCCTTCTTGCCATGGCATCCTTCCAACACTTATCATGTTTCAAATTTTGTCAAAGGGTGACAAATGTCAGTGTTCATCATGACTTGGCCTGGTTATTTGTGCTTCATCTACATGGAGGTCAGTCTACCTTGGCTGGGGTAACTTTCACCTTGACACCTGAAGCTATATCATTGGCAACAGGTATACCAAATGTTGGGGAGCAGTGGCGTAATAAGAAGAAGGTGGAAAGGCAACACTATGAGCCTTACATCAAAACAAGATTCTTGAATGAGCTCACAAGAGTATTTCCCTTCAGATACTTGAAGAATGAGTATGCTCCGCTCATGATATTGATCACGAAATACTTCAGCTGTGAGGGGAGGTTCTCTAGACTGTATGCCTATCATATTCGCCTGCTCATGCACTTTACCAGGGTAAGGATGATGAACCTCCCGTTTTTCATATGTAGTAATATAGAGAGGATGAACACCTTCATGCTACATAAGACCCCTTAGCAGCATCTTAACAGTGTGTATCACTTCGCTCTTATCCAGATTTTGGTAGATCACCAGTTGGGATTGCAAGGCATTGCTTGGTAGGACTTCATCTCCTGTGACTTCTTTCGCACACCATAGGTACTATCAGAGCCCGAGCACGAGTTGGGTGGTCCTTCTTATCAGCATGAGCACCATGAGACCATGATCATGCCATTTTTGGTGACATATCAGAAAGGCAGTAGGAACTTATTTGCACTAGCAAAGAGAGTCTTATCTCCACCCGGGGTGGAAGGCGCCTCGCTTTGGGCATCGAATACACAGGTATTGTACAAGGCCAAGGAGCTTGTGCGTGATGAGGGGACATTAGGTGCATAAGAGACCGATTTCATCCTCATTCCGGATGAAGAGACAGAGGCAGAAAATGCCAAACTCAGGATGACCATTCAGGAGCAGGACACGGAGATCAAAAACTTGATACTAAATTTCAAGAGGGCTAGATGGGTCATCAAGTATCTGGAGTAGAGAAACAAAAGCCTTGAGGACCAACAGACGATCATGGAGTTGCAAAGCATTCGTGAAAATCGACAAGCTGCCCAGTAGAGAGGGATCAAGTTCACTACCTTGGAGCAAGAGATCAACAATGACCATGAGTCTTGGTCAGATCGGGTCAATCTACACTTGGGGAAAAAGCTAGAGAAGGTAAAAAGGGACATTTCCATACTAAAGAGGATGGCTTGTCATTACAGGGCACGGAACATGAGCGTAAAGGCCTGAATAAGAAGCTTGAAGGCTAAATTGAGCAAAGAAACAAAGGAAGCAAAAGACGCAAAAGACCAAGATCGTCTTTGAATCTTGGCTGACGCTTCCTTGGCACAGCATAGCACTTCATAGAGGACCTCTAGCCCAAGTTTCAAGTAATTTTGGAAAATTTTGGTCACACGACAAATTTTTGGCACAAAAGTAGGTTTTTTCTCTATACGTGTCGCGTCACCAGCTCGACGTGTAAGCTTGATAGCTCCAAATGTGAAATGGTTTGCGTTTTTGGATTCGACATGCAAAATAAAATTTACTAGCACTCGGAGCAAGAAATTTGGAGAAGATCTTGGCCACCAAAAGGGAAAAATACACTCAAAACTGGCCTCACTGCCCCTATTTTAACACACAGGAAGCAGTCTTGGGAGAATGAAGATTGGGAGGGGTAAATGAGCTCCAAATTCAAAAATTCCACTTGGGTTGGAAAGTATTTCCAACAAGCACACTTGAGCACATTTTGGACTCCAGAAAGTGCCTCAAAACTGGCCTCAAAGTGGTGCGGTGCATACAGGAAAGGGGCACGACGCATATAGGAAAGAAGGCCAGAATGCCTCCATTTCGCGAAATTTAGGTTCCCAACTTTTTGTAAGTGGGCCCACTCATATGCACTTCAGCTTTTCAGCACCTAAAGTAGTTTTATAAGTATTTTCACTCCAGACGGTAAGTTATCCAAGTGGCAAAGGAAGGCGAAGGGCCACCAAACCATTTGTCATCTTTGTAATGATTCAAGTAACTACCCAACCCTTGGGAATTCTATCTCTTTTTGCATTGTATATTTTTTACAGAGGATTAGTGAAAGGCAGTGGCTCTATTTCATGAGATTCATGTGGTTGTGAGTGTAGAAAATGTGTCTCTTATGTTTCATATGTATCTTGGTATGTTTCATAGCTTATTTCATATTCATTTCCATTGAAATTGTCTAAGTTAGCTAAGGTAGAATTCAATTTTATTGCTCTACCTGTGGGAAAATTTCATGTTCAGTGTTCATTCTTTTGTTGAAAAGGATTCATGTTGTCCATGCCCTTTTCACCCTCTTAATCAATCTCTCCATCCCACACTATCTCAAAATTAAATTGCTAGGCTTTTTTCCTACCTTGCCTCATGAAATAATCTGTGCCTTTGTATTAAGTTCACTGTTCATTGAAGTCCAGTGGTCCCATAACATCCCAGAAACACATTCATTGAAAACAAATCACTCCTTATTTTCATTTTCACTTACTAGCCTAAGATAAATAGTTCATTGAAAGTCATCTTAGGCCTTTTCATTCATTTATTCACTGAGTGTGACTCAGAGAGAGCCCTCTCCTGTTCTAGTAGGGCTAGGTACCAGACTAAGCGTGGTTTGTGGTTACCCTGAATTTTTCCTTCCTTCAGCCTAAGGCTGATTTAGGTGATAACATAATGGCGGCTCCACTGGGGATGAAATCAAATCCCCTTGCTTCTTAATAATTCTAAGCTTCTGGATGATAAGTTTAGGATTTGATAGCCTGATGTAAAGTAGGTTGTGTCCTTTGATTTTTCTCAATAGCACGCTGGCTTCTCGAAGATATATCAGAGCTAATCCAGATCCCGACTCTCCGCTCATCTACGAAATCCCAATTTGATTTCAAGAAATCATCATCAAGAAAGCTCTATATTTCCCGTGCTCAAATCTCATTCATGCCCGAACATTTTTTAGTATATTAAAGAGCTAGAGTTTGACGAGAAGTTTGAATTATCATTGTTTGAAACCAAGTCCAAAAGAGCGGTTGACTCTACTGTCCACTATCCACAATTTCTTGTATACTTGGAGAAGGAAAGGGCTAACCGGTCTATTAATAACTACATAATAGTTCATCTTCAAACTCCCATTGCTAGCCCCTCACAAACTGTGCACACTCCACCAACACCTCCAAGGACAAATCCACCAAGAGTGATGGCTGCACGTTTCACACCGCTTGTTTTGCGTCAAATTTTAGATGATATGCCCACTGATTACTAAAGAAAAATCTAATTCTTTGATGGCACTCCTAATGGCATTACTACGCAACAACATGTGGACAGAATGGTAGACTTTTATGAACTTCATGAGATAGATGCAGAAAACATGGCGATGAGACTTTTTGAACAAACATTTGTGAGTGAAGTAAGGAAATGGTTCAGAGGTTTACCGGCTGCACGTATCGCTACCTTGGCAGACCTACAAAGACAATTCTTGAACCGCTGGGAAGTGAAATAGAATTGTCTTCAAATTCTGTCCGAATATGAGCAAATCAAGAGAAACGCTTGTGAGTCAGTCCAAGATTATTGCACTAGATTCAATACAGTGTATAATGAAATTCCAGATAATCTAAGACCACCCACGGGACTTGCCATGTTGATGTTCCTAGATGGTTTTGATGCTGATATGGCTTATCAATTGAGAGAAAGAGAACCGGCTACAATGGAAGACATGCAGAAGATAGCAATCAGCATTGAAGTAGATTTGTTGACCAAGAGGGCTAGAGAAAAAGAAGAAAAGAAGGTCACTGCAAAGGAAGAATCTTCCTCGGTAGATCAGCTACTTCAGAAGGTAGAGCAAATGCTTGAGAGAGTGAAACTTGACAAACCAGAGCCATAAGTTAGAAATTCTAACTTTCGTGGCCAGCAACAACCACAGTATAGGATAAGACAGAGAGATCAGTGAGCTCAAGAGCCAATTGTACAACAACTAGTACAAACACCTTTGCAGAAAAATTTTGTGCATGGACCGGAATCAGATGAAGATGTGAATGTAATAGGCGAAGAAAAACATCTCTTTACTCCTGACAATTTGCCTACTTATCTCACTAAAGAGGAGGAGTATGTAGAGAATTCAACTGCACATAAAGATGGACATTTCATTCTAGCAAGCGACATCATCTTGGAAGAGAAATCAAATGAATACCAAAGAGGCTACATGAATGCTTTGTTTGCCCAACAGTAGCGATATTCACTTAGAAACAGGGATGTCTCAGTCAAACCCATTTAGAAAAATCGATGTTGAAGCGCCAAAGAATGATTCAGCTGGTACACAAAGGAAGGGAAAGGATGTGGTTGAAACAGAGCACAACAAATTAACATCAATAGAACCAGCACATCAACAAGTTACATCAAAAGAAAGGGAAAGGAAAGAAATCTCGGTCAAAGAGGTGGAGAGGATTCCCGCTTTCAATTTAGAGAATGACATTTCCAAACTAAAAATATCCATCCCTTTGACTGAAATATTGAAGAACAGAAGTTATAAACGACAAGTATCTAAAATGTTAAATTTGGACCCAATGTCCGACATGGTGAATGTCGAAGATGATCAACCTGAAATGATTTTTGGGCCAGCATCAAATGGCGAGTCTTATGACAATGATGTGCCACCTTTCTACATCAGTTTAATATTGCATGATTTTCTTTTACATAACGCCATGCTTGATTCCGGAGCCTCTCACAATCTCATGCCCAAGGAAATCGTGGACAAGCTTGGTCTGGACATCACTCAGCAATATCATGATCTCTATTCGTTCGATTCCAATAGAGTAAGATGTATAGGTCTCATCAAAGACTTGGTTGTGAGTTTGGATCAGCTCCCCATGAAGAATGTTTTGATGGATATTGTGGTGGCAGGCATTCCTCCAACATTTGGCATGCTTCTTTCCAAGTCTTGGGTAGCGAAACTAAAAGGGACACTACAACTAGATTTCTCCTATGCAACGATTCCAGTATTTGGACAAATGAGAAAATTATATCGGGAACAAAAATGAAGTACATGATCACAAGCAAGGAGAAACCAATAAATCATCCTATTAACTATGTATATATAGATTTAGAGTATTTTGTTTTGTATTCATATAGTTTAAATGATATAGATAGTCAGTTGGTAGAAGCAGATGATATTCCGGAAATAACAAAAAATTTCAGAGAAGTTTTGAAGAAAGAGGAACAAGAACAACAGAACACTGTTGCGCAATCAACTGAAAGCAACGGACAACAAGTAGGCAAGGCACAACCAACAGATTTCCAGCACTTGCAAGATGAGGAGGAAGGTTTGTGGACCATGGATTTTGATGGAGCAGTAGGAAATGATGGTGCTGGAATAGGAATTTGGGTACGCAGTCCCTTCTCTGCCCCAAACAAGGTCCCTAGTAACATACGGGTATGCTCTTACAAGTTCACTTTTGAATGTTCAAATAATGAAGTTGAGTATGAAGCTCTGATTGCTGGCCTAAAGATTCTTAGAAAGCTGAACGCTAAGAGGATTTCAGTATATGGTGACTCCGAATTGGTTATCAAGCAGGTCAGAGGCGAATATCAAGTAAAGTATCCTAGGATGTGGGCCTGCCATAACGCAGTCCTAGACATTTTGAAATTATTCTCAGAATACACCTTGACATGTGTGCCTCGCATAGAAAATAACATTGCCGATGCTCTTGCTAAGGCAGCGAGTATTTTGAAAATCCCAATGAACTCTAGTAACAAATTCAAAATCCATGTCAAGCACCGTCCAACCGTTCCAGACAATCAGAGATATTGGCAAGTGTTCCAAGATGATGATGAGATTGATGATTTTTTGCAAAACAAAGGCAAGTTTAAAGAGACCTCAATTCATGAAGAAAATGATGATGGAAAAGGCAATGGTATAGATGAAATGCAGATCAATGAAATGGACGTGTTGCAGCTGAAGAATAACATTATTCCCAAAGGCTTGATACCTGATGAGCCCCAAAAATGGATAATTATATGGGCTCATTCAACCTCTTAATTTGACTTAATCCACCATTCTCACTAGTTTATTGCATGTTTTTCATTATATTTATGCTAATAGAGTGAATTGGGTTAGTCATTATGCCAACAAGTCTAATGTGTGCTTTGTGTAGCCTTTTTGGTCAATTTGGAGACAAAATTGAAGGTTTTAATGAACACTTGGCAGCCAAATTCTTGGGAGAACAAGGGAGAGGATTTGTAGGAAGGTGTCCCCTTCATTTATGGGCCCTTGCCTAGAATTCTCCTCCATCAGCTCAGAGTTCAAGGGCCACCAAATCAATTATCACAAAGGCAGCCAAGAAAGTCAAGTAGGACTGCTGTTAACCACAAGTTTTGGGCAGCCGAGTCCCTAAAGTTTAGGAGGACTGTTGGGGTCCTCAATTTCTATAAATAAGAGGGCTTAGGGCCTCATTTCAATTATTCATTTTGGTTAGCCAATAGTTAGTCATTTTTTATTCATTTTGTAGTCATTTTGGAGTTCGATTTTTAGGCAGTAGATTAGCTTTGCTTTCAACACATTTTCAAGTTCTCCTTGTGGATAGCTTTTGGAATGTAACATTTATTTTGGTCAATAAAGATGAATCCATATTTGCAACAGCTCTAAATCTCTCTTAGGAGGTTGTATCTCTTGGGGTTTGGCCCATCTCAAGCGCCCAATACCTCCTTTGCTTACTTTCATGTGTCTTTGCTGCATTCTTAGAATAAAATATGCTATTTAGATTTAAATCTTGTTTTGTTATTTAGGTTGTTTTTGATGAGTAAAATAGCTTTTCATGCTTAGATTTAGTTGATAGGTTGTTAACAGAAAAATCTTCAAGAAAAGGGCCATCAAACATCTATTGTTTCACCTCTCCCTCAGTGGGATCAGGAGCTGTGACTAGGATGACTTTGCTGCCCACAAAAATACTGATTTTGCTTTGCCATGCAATCACTAGTGTTTGATTTTCATATGTAGAAGTTGGTTACAAGTTCAAACTTTTGTTTTCATAGTTGCATGAGATAAAATACATGGTTTCATTGCAAGTCACACTTCTGTTCATTCTCTTTACTGGCAGCTAGCATATTAGGTCAACATAACTAGGTCTTTGAATTTACAAGTCTTTGTTGGTTCAGATTGGAAAAATGACTTGCAGAGCACCTGTGCCACTTCTTCAACTGCTTATTCTCCATAAGCACCATCCACTCCACCCTCTACTTAGAATCCTTGCCTCATGTTTCCCATTTTCTCCCAAAACCCTAATTTTTGTGCAACATTGCTTCAGTCTTCCTTGAACAAATCCCACCATCCTTGCCACTCCTCATCTCCATTCCCCAAGTACTGGACCTATTCACACCCCTATTTCACCTCCATACACATTCCTCCATTCATGCTCCAAAATCCCATTTCTAAACATCCTGTAGAGAAATTTCAGAACATCATGTAGAAATTCCTGAATATCCTGTAGAACCCCTGCAGACTTCCTGTAGAAGCTCATGAATGAGGTTTCTTGATAGCCAAACTCTGTGAAACTCTCTAGAAGGGCGTTAGGACCCCTTAGGCCCTCTATGAACCTTCCCAACCTCCTCCAAGAATTTCCTCTCACCAATCCACCTCTGCACAATCAAAAGCCAGTTAAAAGCACACGCATGATAATTCTCACAACTTATTCAAAAATACAAAAACATGTTTTCTTATGACAAAGGTAGTCTAGACACATGTATTTTACCTTCATAGAAGTAATGGAATCTCTTTCAATAGTTTGCATTCTCATCTTTGCATTAGTAGGACTAGCTGGTAGAATTAGGGTTTGCTAGGGTTTGCACTTTCCTTCAGTTTTTCAGTTTCTTTCTACAAGTAGATTAACTTCCTTTGAGTTAGCTTTCATCCATCAGTTAAAACGCTTCTTCTAAGAGCTCATAGAAGTTGGCTTAAGCCCCTAGCAGACTTGTGCCAGCTGACCAAGTGGCAGTTGCGGCAAGAGCTAGTACTTGTGCATACAGCACCGTCGCTTCCAAGTTTGTTATGAACTACCGGGTTGATAAAATTAAAGAAGGGAGTTCCAGGAGTTGTAGCATTATTGCTACAATACTGAGGCCCAACATCTTTTTGGCGCTGTTGGTGGGGAAGCTTCAGAGTATTGGTGATTGTTGCTTTTCTTCTATTTTCTACTACAAACTTCTGCTAAGTAGTTTATTTTATTTCCATTCTGCAATTCCTTTTCCGCAAAAGTAAAGTAGACATTTCCTGCTTTCATAGATTAGCATTTCAATTCCACAATTTCAATTATGCAAACGTAGATTAGCATTTCAATTCTGCAAGCGTAGATTAGAATTTCAATTCCGCAAGCGTAGCTTAGTATTTCATTCATGCAATTTCATTTGAGCAAAATAGATTAGTCCTTTCCTGCTTTCATTTCAATTCCGCATTTTCATTTCAGCAAGATAGTTAGTTGTAGTTCAATCTATTTTAGTTTTGCGGGTACAAGTAGAAAAATACAAAAATCAACAAAAAATATTTTCTTTCATGCCTTGTAGGAGTAGAGATAAGTTAGAAAAATGATTGCACAATACCCCCACTGCTTCACACAGCCAACCTTCTCTCTTCTTCAATGGTTGTGATTAAAGAACCCTCAGGTGGACAGCAAGACATATTTGAAGAACCTCTAGGGGAGAAGAAGAAGAAAACATTCCTCTGGAGCAAATGGCTACAAACAGAAATGTTGAGAGCATTACCTTATCCAAAAATGAATTTGTAAATTAGATGGAAGATTTCAAGAGTGATACGAGGCAATTTCTTTCCATGCAACTGGATACCTTGCAGATCCAAAGGAAGCAAGAGAAAGCCAAGAGGGCTTTGGCCATATTTTGTCCCAGGTGCACTAGAAAGAATCCTAGAAACGAATGTCCATTGTACTCTATAGAAGTGTGTTTTGTCTGTGAAGAATACCATCCTACAGATCAGTGCCCTTCCTTGCCTGGAACCAAAGCTACATATCAAAGGGCCAAAGAAGTCACTGAAGCACTCTATTTTATGAACCTAAGGAGGTCACATGGACCCATACCTTACCAGAAAGAACTGCAAGGGACATCTGAGACCTATTAAGACCCCTATCAAGCCACTTTCATGCCTTCTTGGGGTCCCCCTACTCATCCTTCCTAGTTCACACTATTAGGTTCCTGTACCAATAGGTTTCATCTTTCATGATTGACAGTGGAAGGGCTAAATATGTTCATCATTGCAAGCTGCAAAGGCTCCATATTTTGTGTACATACTACAAAAAATTAAAAAATTAAAAGAGGGTATGCCTTAAAAGAAAAATCAAAGGGCAAGAAAATCAAGTGGTCAAGAGAAAAGTGAAAATGAACCCCAGACTAAAGACCAGGAAAGTGGCCAGTCAAAATGCCACTACTAGCTTATTTGGTAGTATCATGTTATGCAAATACTGCTGCTAATCACACTTGATGGATGGCCCAAAAATCTAAACTGGACCATGCCATGGTTAAATTTCTTGCTGCAAATTAGAGAATGTTCCCTGACCAAACAGCTCAAGCTTGGCAGATGACTAGCTAGGTAGAGAAATAAAGGTGCCCAACTGCTTAATCTGGGGCCTTGGAAGAAATAAGGGTAGATATTAGATAGGAGGGTAGTCAAAAGAAAAGAGGAAGATCAGGGTTTGCTAATTCAAGTGCACCCACTTTAATGAAGAAAAAATGTTAGGATTACTAGATGGGTAAGTAGTGCAAGGTTGCAGAAATGGAGAGCCATCACCAATTGGCCTATTAAGTGCAAAAACTTATGCCACTCATGGTGTGGGCATCAAAAACAAAAGAGTGGAGGACAAGCATTGGAAGCATGTCTAACTTCCCCAGTTTCCCCCAAACTTCATTTTTTCTAACACTCTCAAGGGCCTTGAGGTCTCCTCAGGTGTCCAGTTCCACTTCATTGCATCACAAACTACTTGGTGAAACCATGCAGTTCAAGCATGAAAAGAAGCCACATTTCTTGTGTAAAAACATCCTTTTTTCATCATTTTCATTTATCCTCAAAACCCTAAGTTAAGTTTCACTTATTAAAACTTGGCTTTACCCCTTCATTCACCTCACAAACCATATTAATCACTAACATATTATCCAGCTCCCTAACTCCCCCCTTCCCCTAAGTCTATTACAATCCAATGAAAATATCCCAAAAACATCTATAAATACCCTCCCCTTAGCACTATAGCTAAATATCCCTTCCTTGGGAAATATTAACCCCTCAAGGGCTAGTATTAGCCCTCAAATCATCCAAAAAACTATGGGTTTGGAAAACTATGGTTAAAAGGAAAAAAATCAATTTCCCTGCCCTCATTTCCCCTTGTCCCCCTTTCCTCCGCCCTAAACCCATTTTATTATAAAGTTTTAAATGAGAATCATTTAATAAAATGTGCGTTTTAAACCCGAAAACCCATAACCTAATGTTCTAAACCCACCCTGAGCCCGATTTATTAAACACTAATTATAAAATTGGGCGGGTCCCCCACTATTAAAGCATTGTCGCATTAAGATTGCCACCCACCGTTAGATCTTCTGCCATGCCCATCCTACGGTGGGCGGTCGATCTCCCAACATAATTGCCCGACCTTTTGCGTCCAGGGGATGGGCGGTATTGCTGCCGTACCCCCGCCACGTGTCAGGCGCCCGGGCTGTTCGCTGCCCCCCCCTCAAAACTGCTTACCGCCCAAGACCCCGCCGGGGAGACCGCTTACCACCCTACCCTCCGCGCTAACGTCACACCCCCGTCAGCATGATGTCACCCCGCTTTGCCGCCATCAGGCCTCCATGTCACCCCTGGCCACCACGTCGCCCTGTCCACCCTGCCACCATGTCAATGCCACCTGGGCACCCACGTCACCCACCATGTCACCTATCCGTACCCAGGCCCATGATGACGTCAGCATGAAGTCATCACAAAAAGGCGCCAATATGCCAAAAATGCATAAAAAGGCGTCAAATAACTGTTATTTCGCATTGTTTTTTACGACGCCTAGAGCTCCTCCGAAAGCGAAATTCAACCTACAACGATCTAAAAGCAAAAGTTATCCACCAAAGTTGCTGCCTCCTTCATTATCAACCCAACTACCTGCAATTCAGCAAATTCAACTGGTGCAAACGCCTCATATGCCATTAAAACCAGGTATTTGTCGCAAGCATCCTCTCTTGTCCACTGTTCTCCTTACAATCCTATTTTCCTGCTTAAAGAACTCTGTTAAAGAACCCACGTTGTCAAATTCACCACTGGAATTTACTTAAAACACCACTGAAACCCCTGCGTGACGAAAGTCTCGTAGAAACTCGCGACCCTCTGTGAAATTCACCTTTTTTTCTGTGGAGAGCAACTAAAGAAGCCGAGCTACCGGCTAGAAGACTGAATTAACATTTCCCTCACCCCTGCTAAAGGAATTCTCTGCAAATAACCAGCTAACCAGCTCAAAAACACTCTGGTTCTCCAAAACAGAGTGCCCCATAGATTCAGTAAGCCTGTGACAGAATCCTTGCGCTGCCAAACTGCTCACTGCTAACAGAGAGCAGTAAGCCATTCCTCAGCATTCACATAAAGCTTGAAACACAGTAAACCACTAGCAAAAGCAAGACAATGGCCACTCCAGTTGCTCTGGATGTATTGCCTATAAATCCACCTAACAGAGAGCTAGAAGCTATACCACTGGTGGACAGTGATTCCCTCATCACAGACTTTGTGGCAGAGAGAAACCACTTGCAAACATATTGCCAATTAAGAAACAGTCACTTGGAAAACAGTGACCTGTATGGCATCTGGCAATCCAATCTACCCACCTACTTCCTGCCTTCTGTGAAAATTTTCCCTGAAATCATCCACCTATGTGTAGAGAACTATGACCAGAAACTCAAGGCTGTGAAGTCTCCATCTGGGAGCATCCTCTTCTATATAACTCCAGATTCTATCAACCAGATGCTGAACTACAAGCAGACCCAACTACTATACCCCTTCTCCATGAACTATTTGCTAGATGAGGGCTCCAAGCTCTCTAGCACAGACATTGCTGCCATAGCCAGGAAATTCATGAAGGCAGACTGCCAACCTTCTGGGCCACCTCCTTTTTCCTATGCAGATTTCAATGAGGTTGGCAAGCTACTGGTAGATATGCTTACCTCTGTGTTGGGGTTCACCACAAACAAGCCTGTTGATCTAACTGTGCTGGTCATGCTCTCTGCATACAGCCTTATGAAGCCCCGTGCTATGAAATACAATTATGCCAAGTACATTGCCAATAAGATACATGATCAATTGACAAGGCTGGACAGGGAGGCAATATTCAAATATTCCTCATACATCTATCACTTATTCCTGTACTACCAGACAGATTGCTTCCAGTGCTCAATCAAGAAGCTAGACTCACAAGGTGAGAGAAGGTCTATGATCTTCTGGCCTTCAGTCTTCCACCAAGTCCAGAATTCCCCCTACTCATACTGTGAATTCATTGATTAGTTTGTGTATCTAGTCACATGCCTTTTAAAGAGGACTCGTCCTATTAGATTGTCCAGTGATATGCAGAAAATCTTGCAGCCATCCAGAAGCTACAAAATTGGTGATTGGTACTTGTACCAAAACCACACTGTCATCAGAATTTATGGCTGTGAGCTCTGTCCCTAGAGGCTCCCAAAGTATGTCCCTATGAGGCTATTTGCCCTGGAGTACTATAGACAACTTATAAACTCTGATCTAACACACTTTCACAATGCCAAGAAGAAAGCCAACCTGAATTTCAGGGACCACCTAGGCCCATTTACCATGAACAAAAAAGATGGTTGGCAAGAAGCTGACCAAATACTAGGACAACAACTCAAACTCAAGAGAAGCTTCTGGTGGGTCCCTTATGACCCTGAAGGTTTCATCAGTGCCAGGAGGTTTAAATATAGGCTGCTAGCCTATAAGCATTGCCCACTCCCTCAAGTACAACACTTTGCTAATCAAGATGAATGGGTGTCTGAATCAATAGTAGAGGAATTGACTCAGGAAGAAATAATGGAGCAGAATGTAAAGGACTTCGAAAAAACTCTTGACTTAGACTCTTGTCAACAGGTCTTGTTCAAGCAACTAGTCGAAGCAGGAGAAGGTACCTCTACTGCCCCAGCTGCACAACACATGCAGCAAGCTCCAGCAACAACAACCACAACAAAAGGAAAGGAGAAGATGGATGAACAACAAGAGGTAGAAACAGGGCAACCTAGTACTTCAAAGGACTAGCAATCAGGACAGGCCCCTCCCCAGCAAACTGAACAAACTCAAATCCGAGTTTTGCAGACTCCTCTCAATGATGAGAGAGGGTAAAAGAGAGACAGAGAAGAAATCACACCTCCAACAGGGTCATCACAGCAACCAGAGGCCAAGAGGTTGAGGGTAGACCTTGAAGCAGAAGAAGGAGACATAAGTGAAGCGCTGGCAGAAAGCCAAAGCAAAGAAAGACAAACGATCCAACAGACTGCCACTAGCTCATTTCAGCTAGAACAGGCTCAGTAGCATACTATGGAGGTATCTTCCTCCAGACAATAGGGCAAAAAGCCAGCTACAGTTAAAGAAGGCTTCAAAGAGATCAAGGCACAAAATGAGTTGCTAAGGGTGCAGCTCTATGAGCAATTCCTGAATACAACCCCAGCCAAAAAGCAAATATTGATGGCTGCCTTTGATCTAAAGGAAGAAAAGATGATCTTCACTCATCTGAAGCCCAAAGTCCCACATCCAAAGACCACAGCAGATTACTACAGGACAGATCTATAGGTATTTGCTAAAGACATACACCCCATGGATCAAATTGAGCTACACAAACAGACTGGGGAGATGGTGTATGCAACACTTGCTGACAGGGCAATGCTGGCCCATAAGCTAAAAGAATCCCTAAAGCACACAAACAGACAGCTTGATTTGGAGAGGTTGTCCTCCTCTGCGAAAGACAACAGAATAAAGACTTTAGAGGACATAATTATTGATTTGGGACATGACCCAAAAGACCCAAAGGGTGTTAGAGCCCTTATGAAGAAAAAGGAGGATGATATAGCTGCATTGAGGAAAAAGGCAAAATTGTCTCCTACCATCCATCCTGACACAACACAACTTGCACAAGAAAAACAGGTGGATAATGCTATGGAGCTGCTCCTAGTCATGAACCAAAGGATACTACAAATGGAGGCAGAGTTAGAGAAAGCTCTGCAGGACAAGCAAGGGGAATCAGCCTCCCAGCCCCCTCAAACTTCAACAAACCTTGAACCTGCCCCTCCAATACAAGCAACAACAGCCCCTCCTACTGCTCCAGCACCTACTACAGCTACATCAACAACTGGAGCAACAGTAGAAGCAACAGCAGCAGCAGAATCCAACATGGGCATGGAGGAATTGATGAAGGCTGTTAAAGAGCTGGAAAATCAAATCACGGAAATAAATATTGCTAAGGAAAAACTGGCCAAGCTGGAGGCCAGTTATGACAAATCAAAGATGACAGTGGCAGAAAGGCAAAGAGAAATAAAGGCCTTGGAGGCCAAAGTGAAAACTCTAGAAAAAGAGTTGATGCTAGGTAAAACCCTAGCAGAAATAAAGAAGATTATTTGGGCCAAAATTGGTCAATCTATACAGAACCAATGGAGGTCCATTGAAGCAATTTTTTAACAAGTGGAGCTAATAGAAATAGCTCATGTAGAGATTCAGAGAGCCAGGACAGCCCTGGGAATAATGCCTGAGCAGGCCACCAAAATGATTCATTTTCTCAATAACCGCACTAGAGAGGAATTGGCTGCTCTACAAATAAGCAGCAGAACAAATACAATCCTCACAGCCAAGAAGGTACTGACATTAAGGAATTTTACTCAGACACTGGAGAGGAAATGTCAGGAGATGAAGGTTGAGATAGATGAATTCAGAGCTAAAATGGTTATTTTACAGGACAAGGGACTGCCAAGCCTAGTGACTGGCACAGGACAGCTGCTGTCATATAATCAGTATATGACAAGGATCAACAATTATGTTGAAAATCAGATCACAGCATCCAGCAGCTCCACATAAGAAGCAGGGCCTCCCTCTGGGCAAACTCTCTATGACAAGCTGAAGAATCTATTCTTTATTGAGCATGAAATTAATCATCTGTTTGAGGTCCCTCCTAACTTTTATAGACACACAGAAGCAGATGAGACAGTGGTTAAAATGAGAAGACATCAGTTACCCCCAGCTGATTGGTGGCAAGCAATGTTGGAAATTTTTCCTAGATAATTCCACTTTGCTTTTTTCCTTTTTTGGAGAAAGATCAGCATACAGGTCAGCAGACAGGTCAGCAGGCAAGTCAGCATACAGGTACAACAAGCAGCATACAGATGACTCAGCAATCCACCCAAATAGCAGGCCAAGATTAACGCAGTATTAAAAGCACTGCTACGGCCTACTTTCCACAGCCAAAAGTCAAATCTATCTGACAGAGGAATGTCGGCTACCTCAGCATTTAAAGTTATATTTATGTTGTCATTTACTTTTTGTAAGAGAGTTGGTGGTGCAATTTATTGCACCATAACTCTCCACAAAGATATTTTATACCCTATTTTTGTATATATATCCCCTCAGATAACACATTGAGGGTCGGTTGTAATACAATTCTTCCTGAAGAGCTTTGATGTATACTGAAGACTTTTTTGATAATAAAAATTGTTGATGGAGATTGCTGGTTCCAACGCTGTCTAAAGATGGATATGTAAAGCTCTGTTTTGTTGCAGAATTCCTGTGTCATTTGCTGAATAAATAAGTTTCTCTTAACTGTGTATGTGTTTCCTGTTTATTCCATAACTCCTGTGTTTTCATAATCTTAGTAAGTAGAGAAAAAGAAGGGCTAGGATTTGTTTCAAACACCCTATGCTCAATCTCTACTTCTAAATATGTTTTCTGCTGGATTAGCCATATATATGAATTCTTAATTGCTCATGTCTAAACTTATCCTAACATGGTGAATACTGTTTAAGAATTCTTAACTGCTCTTAAGCATTACTTTCATGTTTCTTCATTAGCATAGTGAAAGATTCTTAACTTCCTTTCACTCACTAAATCCCCAATTTCACCAACAAATCTGATAAATTGTTTCACACATGCCTAACTTGCTCTGCAGCAACACTCTGTCTTCACAAATCCACTTTCAGAAGCAAAAATACCTCAACTCCATTTCCCAATGGAACAAACTGTCCTGTAAATCTATACCTCAGTTCTATATGAATTCATCAACCCACCAAATTCAAAGCAAACAGTGCATCCTAACTAGCCTAAAACACTCGTCAAACAAACCTAAACTATAAAGAGAGAGTCCTCTCTGGTTGCAGGTAGGCTAGGACCTGTAACTACAAGATTGGTCAGTGGTTACCTCTGCCATATTCCCTTTAGGAAGCAGGGAACAACCTGAGTGATAACATCAATGGCGACTCCGCTGGGGAACTTATGTCAAATACCAAGTAAAAAGAAATGAGCTTCCTGTTTAAAAGTCCTATCATAGGGTGTTAAGGAAAGAAAACTCAGAAGCTGGCTCCAAAGAAGAAATCTCGTTTCACTAGGTCCAATCTTGACCCTAATCCCCCAACTATCTTTGAAAACCCCAATTTAATCCCCAAAATACTAAAGAAACAAGAACAGCTAAGGGAGCTCTCAGATTCAGATACTGAACCAAATCAGCAGAGCTATATTCCCACTCCTGTCAAACCATCAGTTCATCCTCACCCCACCCCAGCATATCCTAGCTCTTCATCCACCTCCCAAGGTAGCTTCCCCACTCCCCCATCCCCTAAACACCTCACTCTTGTTATCCCTGTTGTCCCAGTTGTCCCACTCCTTCTTGGTGCCCCTTTTATCCCTGCCAATATGGCTAGATATGCTCCTTTAGTCCTGCCTGCAA